>JAMKQA010002968.1:0-21317 GCA_024699735.1 Posidonia australis
TATTTCTGAGCATTAGGACACACCCCCACACATCATGCACCTGTACTTTAGACACTACACGCATTTGCATGGCATGGCATATCGCCCTCGGGCGTACAGCAAAAGGCTGAAAAGCCGATATTCCATAAGCAAAAGAGAAATCATTAGAAGACCGATTTATCGGGCGTGCGAGGGTGCCTAACACCTTCCTCGTACGTAACAGGGATCCTTACCCACATTTCTGGTTTGTGCAGCCCCTTTTTTATTTGTTTTGCATGATTTTCATGTTTTATGGTTTTCCTCGTCTTCCATTTGAATAGACTAGGTGGCGACTCCTGCATTTTTTGCATTTTTTCTCCTTTTATTTTTGCCGTGGCTTTGCTGCGTTTGGCACACATAATGTTATCTATTTGTGGCCACCCCCGACGGCATGGTTACAGAGATATTCCTAAGTTGGTCTTAAATGCAGTCCGATTGGCCCATAATGCATCATTTAGTTTCTCGGACCAATCTTTTCTATTTGGTTTAACAATTTTCTCCAAAATTTGCTTGATTTGCCTATTTGATACCTCCACTTGTGCACTTGTTTGAGGATGATATGGAGTGGCAAGCTTGTGGGTGATAGAATTTTTTCTCATCAAGGCCTTAAATGATTGGTTGCAAAAATGTGTGTCCCTATCACTAATGATGGCTCGTGGCATACCAAACCTAAAAAAGATGTGTGATTTTAAAAATTCAATAACTACCTTATTGTCATTGGATTTACATGGTATAGCCTCTATTCACTTGAACACATAATCAACCGCCACTAAAATGTAAAAATAGCCATGAGAATTAGGAAATGGGCCCATAAAATCAATACCCCACACATCAAAAATCTCTACTTCCGATATAGACTGTAATGGCATCATATTCCTTCTTGTGATCTTGCCCAATTGTTGACACCTATTACAACTCTTACATTATTCATAAGCATCCTTAAATAAAGTGGGCTAATAAAATCCACATTGAAGTACTTTAGTAGCTGTCTTTTTGGGTCCAAAATGACCTCTACAAGCCTGATTATGGTAGAATGACAAAACACTACGAATTTCTTGGTCAGGAATTCATCTCCTAATGATCAGGTCAGGACAATACTTAAAGAGATATGTATCGTCCCAGTAAAAAAATTTTACTTGAGACATGAATTAATGCTTATCCTGTTTGGACCAGTCCATAGGAGTGACACTAGTGACCAAGTAATTGACTACATCTGCAAACCAAGGTTCAGAATGAACTGTCAATAGCTGCTCATCATGGAAACTATCATTGATTGGAGGGTCTTTGGATGGTTCAAGATTTAAACAGGACAAATGATCGGTTACTACATTCTCATAACCTTTTCTGTCCCTAATTTCAAGATTAAATTCCTGAAGTAAAAGGATCCACCTAATCAATCGAGCTTTTGCATCCTTTTTTGCTAAAAGGTGTTTTAATGCGGCATGATCAGTGTAGATAATGATGTGAGATCCTATTAAGTAAGACCAGAATTTCTCTAAGGCAAAAACAACAACTAAGATTTCTTTCACAGTAGTGGAATAATTTAGCTATGTATCATTTAATGTCTTACTTGCATAGTAAATCACATGTGGCAATTTGTCAATTCTTTGACCTAGGATAGCACCAATTGCATAGTCAGATGCATCACACATGAGTTCAAAAGGTTGGGTCCAATTAGGAGAGTGAATGATAGGAGCAGAAGTCAACTCCTTCTTGAGATAATCAATTGCCTTATGACATTCATGGGTGAAATCAAAAGGGACATCCTTGAACAATAAATTGGTTAAGGGCCTAGTCACCTTGCTAAAGTCCTTAATGAATCTCCAATAAAATTCTACATGCCCCAAGAAAGTCCTAATGTCCTTAACTAATTTAGGTGGAGGAAGATTAGCAATGAGGTCCACTTTGGCCCGATCCACCTATGCCTCTTTTTGAGAGGACATGGCCCAAAATAAAGCCTTGTTGAACCATGAAGTGACATTTTTCTCAATTGAGAGTCAAATGTTTTTCTATGCATCTTTTTAATACCAACTCAAGATGATGGAGGCACTCATAAAATGTGGACCCAAAAATGGAAAAGTAATCCATGAAGATTTCTAGAAATCTTTCTACCATGTCAGAGAAGATGCTCACCATGCATCTTTGAAAAGTAGTTAGAGCATTGCATAGTCCAAAGGACATGTGACGATAGGCAAATGTTCCAAAAGGGCAGTGAAGGTGGTTTTCTCTTGATCCTCAGGAGCAATAGGAATTTAGTTATAATCAGAATATCTATCAAGAAAACAGTAATACTCATGGCTGGCTAACCACTCTAACATTTGGTCAATGAATGGCAAAGGAAAGTGGTTTTTCGTAGTTGCCACATTAAGCTTCCTGTAGTCTATGCAGACTCGCCATCCTATTTGGATGCAAGTGAGAATAAGCTCATTATCATCATTTTGAATCACAGTAATTCCCAATTTTTTGGAAACTACTTGGACAGAACTTACTCATGAGTTATTTGAGATGGGATAGATGATCTCATTATCAAGACATTTGAGTATGTCTTTCTTGACCACTTCCTTCATCAAAGGGTTTAACCTCCTTTGTGGATCTCTAGTTGGATGGGCTTCCTCTATCAAATAAATTCGATGTTGTATAATTGTTGGACTAATCCCCTTGATATCAGCCAAGGTCCATCATATGACTTCCTTATCCTCACTATGGACGGTTAACAGAGCCTCTTCTTGATTCTGAGTTAAATTGGCTGCAATGATTACAGGAAGGGTCTGATTTTGCCTTAGATAAACATACTTGAGGTATTTAGGTAATGGCTTAAGCTCCAGTGTAGGTGGTTCCTCAATAGATGGCTTAGGAATGCATCTAGGCTTAGATGTGATGGACTCTAGAGGAGGATTATACCTACTGTTGGTCCTACATTGGGTTAGTTCCTTTGCTTCCTCTACCAACAACAACTCTTCTTTAAAAATTTCCTCAAAACTCTAATCAAAATAACCTAAATCAAAATCAATATCCTCCTCTATCAAGTCTTCTTCTAAAAGATCTTCAATCATGTTGACCTCAAACGTCTCATCTGGTTCATTGGTTGAATGCTTGTCTAAATTGAAAATATTAAGTGTGACAGTCATGTCTCTATAATTTAGCCTCATCGATCCAGTTTGACAATTGATTAGGGCGTTGGTTGTAGCTAAGAAAGGTCAACCTAGGATAACTAGGATTTGGCCTTTGAGGTTAGTCAATGATTGGGTCTCCAAAATTATGAAATCTACAAGATATATGAAGTCACCAACCTTAATTAGAACATCTTTGACCAACCCTTTTGGCATCTTAATTGATCTATCAACCAATTGTAATGTTACCATAGTTGGTTTCAACTCGTCCAACCCTAATTGCTCGTATACTGAGTATGGTAACAGGTTGACACTAGCTCTAAGATCTAGTAGAGCCTTATCGATTTTTGTGTTACCTACGTTGTATGAAATCGTAGGACTTCCAGGGTCCTTATATTTCATAGGTAACTAATTGGTTAAAATGGAACTGACATTGGCTACTAGAAAAGTTTTCTTAGGCACACTAGTGGTTCTCTTTCAAGTGTACAAGTCCTTAAGCTATTTAGCATATGTAGGGACTTATTGGATTGCGTCTAAGAGAGGAATGTTTACCTTAACCTGCCTGAAGACCTCTAATATCTTTTCCATTTGGGCAGATTCCTTTTTGTTTTTGAGCCTATTTGGAAATGGGGCAATGGGTTTCTGTATGGGCTCAACAGATGGTTCAGTAGAGGACCCAGCATGTTTATTGGGTCCTTCAGACTTCTCAAGCTCCTTAGACTGGCCTGAGTGGGATTGGACTGGTGTAGTTGAGTCAGAAGGTGAATCCTTCCGAATCCTAACAACATGATCAAGCATGACAACATGGTTGTCTACCTGTCTTCCAAATCTCAATGATACTATTGCATTAACCTGGTTGACCTGGTCATCTTGAATTACATGAACTTGCCTTGATTTTGATTTTGAGTTTGACCTTTAGGATTTGGTACAGGTTGACTTGGGAAGTTTCCTTTCTCTCTTCCTCCTACCAATGTGGCTATCTAACTCAATTGCATCTCAATTCGAGATATGGCCTGTGTATTAGCAGCTATGTTGGTGTTTGTTTGAGTGTTGGCATTAGAAGGGCCTCCACACCTTTCTCCAGAGTGCTCGGTCTCCTCTCATTCTTAGTAAATCCTGGAGGTGGGTTGGGTTGTGATCCAGTATTAAAGTGTTGTTGGACGGCTTGGTTGGGCCTAAAATGATGTGAGTGTTGCTGTTGGCCTTGGAAGAAAGTAAAATTATTATTTCCATAATGAGGTTGCTGGCTCCAAGAAAAATTAGGATGATTCCTCCATCCTGAATTATAAGGTATATGGGTCGTTTCTGGACTTGACAAAGGCTACATTTAGTTGTTTAGGTCCAAAATTGGATCGACTATCCACAGAAGGACACTCTTTCATCACATGACCCACCATGTGGTAACCTTTACACCAAGGAACCTTGTCAGACACTTGGTTCACTTGGGCTTTCTCTTTCATTTCTAGAGCCTCTAACCTACGAGCTAATGTGTTGAATTTGGTTTCAATGGCTATAGAAGACTCTATGGAGTGAATACCGCCTTTAGAAGGTGTGGGTTTATCAACCACTTAATCATTTGTACTCTCCCATTGCATCGTTTTCTCAACCAATTCTCTTAGGAATTCTCATGCTTCATCCTCATTCTTTTTCATGAATGATCCTTGACATATAGATTCAAGCATGGCCCTAGTAGAAATATCTAAACCCTCATAAATTATTTGGCATAGTCTCTACTTTTCTATTCCATGGTGTGGACACTAGGCTAAGAGATCCTTAAATCTATCAAGATATTTCCAGAAAGACTCACTAAACTTCTATTTAGATGAATTAATTTCATTTCTAAATTTGATAATCTTATGAATCAGATAGTATTTCTAAAGGAATCCCATGCAAAATTGAGCCCAAGTAGTGATTGAATTAGTGGGTAGACTATAAAGCCATTTTTAAGCGTTGTCTTTTAATGCAAAAGGAATGAATCTTAACTAGACTACATTATCAGACAACTACTGTAACTTCATCATGCTACACACCTCCTCAAATTCATTGATGAATTAGTAGGCATCTTCAAATTCTAGATCCATGAACCTATTCAATTGGCTAATGTAATTGGATTTAAGTTCAAAATTATTGCCATTGGTCTGTGGGAATCTGATGCAAGATGGTTGTGCAGTTCTAACTGGGTAACATCTAGCTTCCAATGTTAGAGGTGGATTATGGATTTTGTCAGCCATTTTAAAGTCTTTGGGTTCAACATGAGTTAGACGATGTGTTGAATCACGAATCCACACATGCATGCACAATAGAGACTTTTTTTTAGGACTCAAATATGTACAAAAACAGAAAAGACTCTTTTTTTTTTTTTTAAGATAACTGAAACAATATACAAAAGAAGACGAAAAGATGAGACAAGAAGAGAGTCAAATAGATGAGAAGGCAAAAGATAGAGGTGGAAGATGCCTAATGTAATCACACAAGCCACACAATTCCTAAGTCTATGGTTGACCTAGATCTAGACAGCTCCTAACTGTTAAGTTCACCTTTGAGATTTTCAAACCAAAACTCATTGATCTAATTGACCAGATCAGTGGAGAAAAGTGGAAGGCTCCCCATGCTTGAGCAACGATCCTAATTACATAGCCACTTTCCTTTTAAAGCTTAACCTTGTGCACCACTTTTCTTGATACCAAGTAGGAAAAGAACTTTAAATTTGATTCACCCTCCAGCCCCCTTGTCCTATTGAGCTCAAATCCTAGGGGCCAATGTCTACTTGATTTTAATTTAGGCTTAGGTCAATGCTTGATATTTTCTTTTGTTGTTTGTGGGCTAATGAAGTGTAATGAAATCTCTACCTTATCCTATGCTATAGGTTTTACCCTTAGGTACTTTGAAATGATATGCAGCAAACAATTGTGCTCAAATAAGTTGTTCTTCAAACTAACTATATGCTTTAAAATGCTAGAAACCAAGTAGGAGAATACGTACCTTTCCTCCAGCAATCTCCAAAAAAAATATGAATTGACAAGAATTAAAAATGCACACTATATGATGTATGCCCTTAAGAATAGATTTCTATCTTGTCATGAAAGATTTTTATTAGGTCCAAGTTGAGGGTTGATTTTAAATTAGTGATCAAGAAAAATCCAAAAATCGTATCAAAATATCCACCCTACAACAGGATTCTAGAAAAATCCAAAAAAAAAACTAGAATTTAAAATTTGAACTCAAAGCTCTCACTAGGTGCCTAAGAGGCGTTGGAAGACCAATCTGCAGCTTGGAAGGCGCTCCATTTTGCTCTCATCTGGATTTTCTTTTTGGCCTTGCTCTTTTGGATCTCAAAAATATCAAAAAAAATGCAGTGAATGTACTTTTTCTTTTAATAACAAGAAAAGAGAAATAACCAACAATAAATCTATGTTATAAAACACTATTTCCCCAACAACGACGCCAAAAAATTGATATGAATGTTTTGATTACCGCAAGTGCACGGCGTCCAATGTAGTACGTCGGCAAATATGGGTCGATCCTATAGAGAAAAGTATTTTAGAATCAAAGATTTATTGTCAATTAATAAGAAGAAATCTGAGAGGAATGTTGTTTAAAACTAAATCTAAAAGATCAAGAAACAAATAAATAAATTAAAACCTAAGGTTTCGAATCCATATACATAAAATTGAGAATGCATGATCATGTTTATTCCCTTCCTCTCTATCCTAGATCTAAATAACTTGTTTTAATGATTTTTTATCCACACAAGAATAAATTATATGTTAAAATATGCATCATAGAATATCAAGATTTAGAGTAAAAACACACAATTCAAGTTAAATCAGATGATATATGATGAAATCGAGATTATATACACAATCCCCAAGTAAATCTTCCCTAACCATAGACTATCCCTAACCATAGACTAAAAAGATCAACTCAATGTTAGTTTATCAAAGTTTATCGATTCTATAAGTGATTTATGTAATATACATCCAACCCACATACTTATTGCATGAAGCATAAAGAGAAAGAGAAGAAAACATGATCACACATCTCAATCTAAATAAACTTCATCTCTACCCTAGATCTAGAAGATTAGCCAAATATGATTACACAAAGCCTTAAATTAAAAGAGAAAGAAGAAGGAGAAATGGAAGACATAATGAAAAGAAAAAAAAATACTTTTATTAAACAGAACCTGGTTACAATGTTGATCTTCTAGATCTCCTAAAATACAAAAAGGAAAAAAGTCTAAAATCTAGATGGGAGCTCCAGATCTAAACAAGGGGTCCTTTTACAGACTTACAAGAACTTGCTTACGTCAGAGACAAATCCAACGTCACAATTACATTTTCAAAATTAAATACAAGATATTTCCAAGTGTAGACGCCCCGATTTTGCAGTCACTTGGCAACAGGCTTCTCTGGAAAGATACTCTAGTTGCGACCAGCAAACCTAAACCCTAACTCCACCAAAACCTTAAACCCTTAAGCCCACTGCGGCCCACACAAACCCACTCTAACCTAATCAAAGCAAAAACCAATAATTAAGAATCAAAACCAAACAAAATTCATTTAAAACACTTAAAATCCAAGTTAATCAAATAAAAACCCCAATTAAAACCAAAATTAAGTAAAATCCACTTCAATCCACTTAAAATCCAAATTAATCAAGTGAAAACCCTAATTAAAGTCAAAGTCAAATAAAATCCATTTAAACCACTTAAATCCATTTAAATTCAAGAAAAAAAACCTAAATTAAACTCAAAACCCTAATTTAAAAACCTAAATTAAACTCAAAACCCAAAAAGCCCTAATTTAAAATAACTTAATTAAATCCAAAACCCTAATCAAATAATTAAACCCTAAAAACCCTAATTTAAAACCCTTAAATTAAACTCAAAACTCTAATTAAAACCCAAATACCCTAATTAAAATAAAAACCTTAATTAAAACCAAAATACCCTAATTAAACTCAAAATCCTAATTAAAATCCAAAACCCTAAAAACCCCTAAAATATTTAAAACCCTAATTTGAAACCAATTAATTAAACCTTAAATGACAAAATCAAAAGAATTTAATTAAAATCACAAAAAAAAAACCTAAGTTAAAGAAAACCTTAAAATCCCTAAACCCTAAAAGAAAAACAATAATCCTAAAAAAACCTAATTTAAAATCAATTAATTAAATCTTAAATCACAAAATCAAAAATTTAATTAAAATCATAAACCCAATTAAAAACCTAAAACAGATAACCTTAAAATCCCTTAAAACCAAAGAAAAAAAAACCAAAGCCCATCTGCAAGGCCCAAAACCAAGCCCAATATCCCATTTAATCCATCAATCAAATAAACTTTATAAAACACAAAAATAATTCCAACCATCCTTCACCGCCGGCGACCCCGATATTTCCAGCGAGATCCTGCAGTCTCCGGAGCGCATCCTCCACCTCTCAAGATCTCCAGCCAATCTCCTCCAGCTCACGCGAGCATCGGACGATGCTCAACCCTTGCTGGAGAAGATCAACGGCTAAAGAGGACCTCACCAGAGTTTAAAAAGGTCCACCGTTGATAGACCAGGGGCCTCCTCTTCGACCCTCCTTCCAGCGCCTGAAACCCTTCGACACATGCTGAGAACCCAGATAAAAACCCCAATCCTCAATCCAACCTCTTCTCGCAATCCCGAGCAATCTCGAACCACTGTCTTCTCACAACTCAAAACGCCTGCGACAGAGGAGCGCCACTGCTAGGACGCCGCCGGGAAACACCGGGACTCAAGTGATTTTCCGTCCCTTGGTATAACATAGATGCATTCCTGTTTCCCTATGTGATTTGTTTCATTCCCAAGCATTAGAATTGATTTTTTTTTCTGTGTTTTTTTCCTTGTTGCATCGTCTTCTTCTTCTCCGGTGGTGGATTCACCACCGCTGGTGAGACCAATGGCCTCTCGAGTGAACATAACCACCTGAAGCCTCTCCCCTTCTCTCTCTTCTTTTTCCCTAAGCCTCCGTCGCTCAGGTGGTGATTTCCCTGGCCTATTGTGGCCCAGGGAGCGCCGCCATCGCCCGCTGTCGTTAACTGCCGCCACCAAACCCACTGAGCGGGCAAAGCACAAATGCCATGTCCCAACCAGACTGACGCCTCTAGAAGCTCCCCCGTGGTCCACCAAACGTTCCCCGATCGCTGCTCGAACGCCTCCGTTGCTGCAACGTCGTCACCGTCGTCGTCTACAACCGTCGTTGTATCCTGAGATGGGTGGCGCACCCTAGGCCGCCACGGTCATGCCCAACGCTCTGAAAAGCTCCGCTGTGTCTCCTTCAAGCTCATTGAACCCTCCGTTCGCCGCTTGGACGCCCGTAGGATCGCCGCCCGTGAAGCTCACCACCGTTGAAGAAGAACGGTCAGGGGTGACGTCGACCTGCCGTTATGGCCACTAGATGGATCATCAGCGCTGATAGATCTCCTCCTCTCTTCCTTTTCTTGCTTTTCCCTCACACCGATGAGGGATCAGCCGACGGGGTGGCCCTGGATGGCCTCCCCAGTCCTCTATCGCCGGCGGCCATCGTTTTTTATTTTCTTTTACCGTTTTCCTTGATTTTTTTTATATTGTTACAATTCGGTCCTGACATTTTGTACTTTAACCCCTGGATTTTTAATTAAAGTTTTGTTTCTTTTGTTTTTCTTTAAATATTGCATCATGTCCCATGAACTTTCTTCTTTTCATTTTTGTCCTGTGAAAATTTGTTTTATCACAATTGAGCCCTTGAAATTATGTTTTCTTTATAATTAAGTCCTGAAGTTTTGCATAGAGGCCCTAGACCTTTTAAAAATGAGTTTTCTGTGTAGAATTTACATTTTGAACCCTAGGAATCTTCGTAATCACACTAATCATCATAATAATTCAATTTTCATCACATTTAGGCCCTGAAATTTTGCATGTAAGTCCTTGGATTCACTGCATATAGTCCCTGAGTATAGAAAATTTGCATCCATACCCTTAGACTAATTTTAAATCCATCATTTAGGGTTTTAATTGTTTTCTCACATATTTTTGATATTTTCCACTTATTACATTTCCTATTTTGCACTTAACCATAGATTTCATTTAAAAAACATGTTTTCATGATAAGTTGATCTTTAGTTTCATATTTTAATTATATTTGCACTTTTGTGTGAATTTTGCACATTAGATCCTGAGTTTTCAGGAAATTACCAAGGTGCAATTTTTACATCTCAGTGCCACATTTTCATTTGATCCATCTTCCGCACATTGGAATAGAAGTCATTAAATACATTTTGATCTAGGTTTTCCCCCCTTTTGTTTGAATTTTGCATTTTAGTCCCTGGTCTTGTCCTTTACCATGTTTACATCATTTCATTGTTTTTTAAAGACCTTGTCTTTTTAATGTTTTCTCGCAAATAACTTTCTCTTGACATTTCACATATACTTTGGCATATCTCAGACCATGCATCATCCCCATACATGCATTTATCACATTTGGTCATTGAAATGATTGAATCGCCCCTATGCCACCAATCCATGCATAGGCATGTTAGTAGTTGCATTAAGTCATGCATAACCTTGGTCTAAGTCATTCCTCAGCACCTTTTACACATTTAGGCAATTATTCATGCATTTTGCATAGTTTTCATCACATTTTCATATTGTCCCATCCTTTTCGAGCAAGCCCGCATCCCATGAGCTTCTTTCGTGGATTTTCCTCATCCCGTTTCAAGAATTCTTTGCCTGACATTTGATTTGACCTCTTTTATTCTGTATTCTTGGATTTTTGATTTGATTTGGATTTCATTGCTTGAGGACATACACGAACTGACCGAAAGGCCCACATTGGCCCTATCACAGATTATTCTCCTTTTTTGATTTTCCCGACCTTTTCCATGATTCTAATGACTTGGGTTGGCCCCACTTTTGATCTTCTTAATATCGATATGGTTTTCTTGAGCATTCTTTCCAAAAACATCGTCATTTTATGTGATTTTCTTCACATGTCACCGTTTGCCTATTTTACATGGGTTTATTTGCAATATTTCCATTTGGGTTTCTGTGATGGTTTCCATGATTCTAATGATTTGGGTCTATCGCATTTTTGATGCTCTCGATGACGGTATCGTTTTTGCAAGCATTCTTTCCAAAAACACCGTCATTTTATGTGATTTTATTCATACGTCACCATTTGTCGGTTTTATGTGGATTTCTTTGCAATTTTTCCTATTCTATTTCCGTGATGTTTTCCATGATCCTGATGATTTGTTTAGGTTCCATTTTTTATGCTCTTGATATCGGTGTGGTTTTCCAGTGTCTTTTGTCCAAAAGCACCATCATTTTATGTGAATTTCTTCACATGTCACAGTTTACCTACTTTGAGTGGATTTCTTTGCAATTTTCCTATTTGGATTTCCATGACATTTTCTACAATTCTAATGATTTGAGTTGATTTCATTTTTATTCCCTTGAGGCCTGTATAATTTTTCGAGCCTTTCTCGCTAGAAACCTCATCATTCCATGTGATTTTCTTTGTCATGTCATAATTTGTGATTTCATCATTCCTGTGGATTTCTTCGTAGTTTTTGTGTATCATCTTGTACATTCATCTAGTCTTGTCTTGACATTCATATTAGCATGATTAGAATACAATCTATGCTTAGCAAGCATTCATTCTGTCTTTAACAAGCGAATTAGACTAGAAAGACCGAGTTTCTCAAGCGTACGGGCGTGCCTAACACCTTCCCTACGTGTAATAGGAATCCTTACTCATCCTCTGGTTTGCAGACATCTGGCCTTCACATTTGCATCTCATGCATTCATCTTTTGTGATTTGTTCGTGGTTTTCCTCGTCTTTCCCTTAAAAGACTAGGTGGCAACTGCTTTTCTTTTTGTTTTTATCCTATCTTGCGCCTTCGCTATCTTGGCATGGCTGTGGCCTCCTCCCTCTGGTGCGACTCCACACCGGATCCCCAGGAGGGCATGGTCACACCAAGTACACGTCATCTGCCTTAAAAATCGGGTCAGCTTCCTTCTGACCCAGGTGCCGGATCGTCATCTGCACGCCTCCTTGGTGCCATGATTATCCAGATCACTGTTGATTTTGGTTGCTTCATTGGCTCATGTTTCACCCAATATTTTAACACGTGAAAAATCTCGTTTTGATCCCTTGACATGGCTCTAGAAATTTTCATGCAAGTCGATCCTTTCTTTCTGGCACAATTATTCATTTCCCCTTGTTTTTCTCTAGGTTCCTACAAAATTTGCATAAAACACCTCAAGTAGCATTATTTATGTACAAAACAGATAAATATGAGAATAAAATATGTATGCATTATGAACTAATTACC
Source organism: Posidonia australis (assembly GCA_024699735.1). Classification (NCBI taxonomy): domain Eukaryota; kingdom Viridiplantae; phylum Streptophyta; class Magnoliopsida; order Alismatales; family Posidoniaceae; genus Posidonia; species Posidonia australis. The sequence goes on from JAMKQA010002968.1 coordinate 12,470, forward strand.
TAACATGCAATAGTGTACGTAAGATTTGGATGCATACAAACTTGAATATACATAAGACTCCTAACTACCAAAACATATGGAATCTTTTACATTTTCTTATGTTCAAAATCATTCTTAAGGCATGTTTGTGACTAAACTTGTCTCCTTTAGCCACAAGGGTATTTCCTAGCTTACACCCACTCATGTCATACATTTTAAAAAAAAATCTATATAATTCTTCTATAATAATCCAAGAATACTTTAAGAACGATCCCTAAGTATTTGGATTTCTAATACAAAAGAAGCTTCACAAAGATCTTTCATATCAAATTTATTTGAGAGAAATTTCTTGGTCTCTTTAATTAAGTCCATATCATTAGTGGTAAGAAGTATGTCATCAACATACAAAATCAGGAAAATATATTTACTCCCACTAAACTTATAGTATACATAATTATCTACTATATTCATCTCGAAACCAAATGAGATGACAACTTGATGAAATTTATGATACCATGGACAAGATACTTGCTTTAAATCATAAATGGACTTCTTAAGTTTGCAAATCATTGTTCTTGCATTACCTAATGCAAAGTATTTTAGTTGCATCATATAGATCATTTCATCAATGTCACCATTGAGAAACATTGCTCTTACATCCTATGACCATTCGCCAGTTTCTATGACCGTGCCCAGCCTGGGGGGTCCGACGCGGAGTCGCGCCAGAAGGGAGGAGACCACAACCATGCCAAGATGGTGAGGGCGCGCGATGGGATGAGAACGGAAAGGAAAAGGAGTTGCCACCTAGTCTTTTAAGGGAAAGACGAGGAAAACCACAAACAAATCACTAAAAGTGAATGAATGAGACGCTAACATGAAGGCCGGATGTTTACTAACCAGAGGATGGGTAAGGATTTCTATTATGCACAGGGAAGGTGTTAGGCACCCCTGTACGCCTGAGAAACTCGGTCTTTCTAGTCTGATTCACTTGCTAAAGGCTAAATGAATGTTTGCTATGCCTAGATTGTGTTCTAATCAAGCTGATATGAATGGCAAGACAAGACTGGATGGATGTCTAAGAGGATATGCGAAAACTGCGAAGAAATCCTTGGGAAATGATGAAATCCCAAAGTATGACACAACAAAGAAAATCACATGAAATGACGAAGTTTCTGGCGAGAAAGGCTAAAAAATCATACAAGTCTCAAGAACGTCAAAAATGCAACTGACTCATGTCGTTAGAATTGAAGAAAGCATCGTAGAAATTGAGGTGGGAAAACTGCAAAGAAGTCCACATAAAATAGGAAAACTATGACATGTGAAGAAATTTGCATAAAATGACGATGTTTTTGCAAAGAATGGCTTAGAAAACTATACTGGTGTCAAGGGGATTAAAAATGCAACAAAACCAAATCATTAGAAGTGTAGAAAACATCGAAGAGATCCAAACAAAAAAATTGCAAAGAAATCCTCACATGATAGGTAAATGGTGAGATGAGAAGAAAATCACATAAAATGATGATGTTTTTGTAAAGAATAGTCTAGAAAACCACACTGAGGTCAAAAAGATAGAAAGTGGGGTCGACCCAAGTCATCAGAAGCATGGAAAAGGTCGTGAAAATCAAAAAAAGGAAAACAATCAATGGTGGGGACAATGTCGGCCTTTAAGTCTGTTAATATACGCCCTCGGGCGATGAAATCCAAATCAAATCGAAAAATATGAAAACATGGAATAAAGATAGTCAAATCAAATATCAGATGAAGGAATCCGAAGATAGATGGGAGAAAAATCCACAAAAGAATGCATGAAATGCAAACTTATCCAAAAAAGAGGGACTGATGTGCAAAATAGCAAAAACTGTGTAAAATGCATGTAAATGTACCTAAATGGGTAAAAGACACTATGGAATGCTGTGGACAAAGGTTATGCATGACTTGGTGTAATAACAGACACACACGTGCATGAGTTGATGACATAGGGTCAATTTGGTCATTTCTGTGGTCAAATGTGATGAATGCATGCATGGGGACAATGCATGGTCTAAGGAATGCCAAAATGTATGAAAAAATGTTAGGAAAGAAGTAAACATGCAAAAAAACAAGGTCTTGAAACAATAAAACAATGAAAAAACAATAAAGGACCAGTATAGGGACAAAAACACAAAATTCACAAAAAAGGGTGAAAACCTGGATTAAAATTCATTCAGAAACTTTTGTCCTAGTGTACAGATGATGGATCAAAGGAAAATATGACACTGGGATGTGAGAATTGTACTAAGATAATTTCCTGAAAACTCAAGGTCTAATTTGCAAAATTCAGAGAAAGGAAACATTTATTATTAAAAATGTGTTCAACAAGTCTTATTTTGATGCTATGATGTAAAATTTAAAGAGAATGTGGCTATGTGATGTTTTATGTGTGAAAATTATACTTTTGGAAATTTCTTGAAAACTTAGGGTCTACTGTGCAAAATTCCCACATACGGTGCAAATTTGACAAAAATGTGAAACCAGATGTTCGTTTATATTTCAAACATAATTTTTTGATGAAAATTTTATTCAAGTGGGGATTTACAAGCACAAGTGGTCAATAAATGTGAAACATATTAAGATGTGATTTAAAATACAATAAAAACTATCATTAATGATTTAAGAAAGTTTTAGGGACCTAGATGTAAATTTTCCTGTCTAAAAATCATTATATTGAATTCAAGGATTGATTTGCAAAATTTCAGGACCAAAATGTGAAAAAACTTATGATTTTTACATGATCAATGTAATTATGAATCACTTTAAGGTCTGAAATGCAAATTGTACAATGGAAACTCATTTCAAAAACCTCTGGGGGGAAAATGCAAAATGTCAGGGCTTACATGCAAAGAAAACATGATCTCAAGGGCATAAGTGTGATACAACATACATGAGAGGATTGAAATGCAATTAAAAGTTAAACAGGGAACAATGTGAAATATTTACAATATAATTTTAAAATAAAGAAACTTAAGGGTCACAAAATAAATGTTCAGGGCTCATTTGCAAAGAAAACATAAATATAGGGGTCAAACACTGAAGAAACAAACATACATGGGCTTAAAATCAAATTAAAATTGTAACAGGACAAAACATGCAATATTTATAGAAATAATAAAGAAATGAAACTTATTTAAATCTTCAGGGACTTAAATACAAAACTACAGGACCTAAGTGTAATAAAAAAGGACCTAAAATTAATAAAAAAGGACTTGGATGTTAGAAAGGACCTAGATGTAAGGAAAAAGTACCTGAATGCAAGAAAAAGGGCCTGAAAGAAATTCTAAGGACCTATATGTAACGATTATTAGGACTAATGTGTAATTACAAACAATTGAAAGAAATATTTCCTAAATCTATTTTTCGAAGATCGCCGGCGGATCGCCAGCGATCCCCCTCCGGCACGTGCTCCGGCGAGCTTCCGACGGTGCAGTGACAGCAGGAAAGCGGCAGTAGTGATCGGAAAAGCTAGGGGACTTCACGGGGAGCACCTCCAGGACAATGGGCTGGACTGGGGGAGGCCTGAGAGGCCTCCCCCACCTCGAGCTCCGGCGAGCGGTAGTCAACGCCGGAGAAGACGACTGTGGAGGCTTCTGGAGGCGGTGTGGAGGCTGGGCTGAAGCAGATAGCACCAGGGAAGCTCCAGGGAAGTGCTCGGAGGATTCCAGTGGGGTCATTGGAGGCTGGGGTGGCCTAAAGGGCTCTCCCCACCTAGTGCTCCGGCGATGGGTGCAGCGGCGACGGCGGCGGTTGTTCGGTGGCTAGAGCGACGTCGGGCCAGCATGGGGACGTTCGTGGTGATGCGGGGGAGCTCCCGGGCATGGTCACGAGCTGTGGGGACATTCGGAGGCTTCCAGTGACCGCGCGGCGGAGGAGCCGCGGTCAGAGGTTGCAGCGGCGCCAGCGTTTTGGTTCTGGCCGTGGGAGGCCAACTGAAGCGTCCCCTAAGCAACGACGCTCAGGAAGGAGGAGGAGGAAGACAGGGGGAAGGCCTCTGGGGCCTTTTTCCATCCCAGGAAGCTCCTGGCCTCGTCGGTGGTGGTGAACCCACCACTTAAGGTGGAGATGACGGCGGGCTGGGCCTACCAACTCCGGCGGAGCACGCCTAGAGGGCTCGACTGGTCCTAATGCAACCAAAAAGATAAAAAAATGAACTGAAGAGGGAGGAATACGTGGCTAAGGGGTTGTTTCTCCTGGCAAAAGTCGTCGGTGATGCTCTGGTTACACCTCCGGCGGTTCTGGTGGCGGTTCAATGAGGCTCCTGGGTTGCAAAGGTGATAGGGGAGGAGCTTTGGATGTGGAAAAAAGGGTTGGGTGGTCTGGGGTTCGAATGGATGCTCTCTCAGGCTCTCTCCTCTGGTCTCCGACGATCTCTCCGTTCTCCCTTCTTCTCTGTTCAGGTGCGCTCCCCCATTGGTGGTTTCTCCAGGTCTTTAAGGGATGGATAGTGCGAGGGGATCGTGGCATCGTGGATGTGGTTGTATTTTCGTGGGAAGGAAGGAGATGGGGAGAAGGTGCGGTGAGGAAGGAGCACTGTGGATTTATTTTTCCTATTCCCAAAGTTTTTTGGTTGAGAATGATGTAATGATTGTATAGGCTTAACGGGCCAGTCTTTTGGGCTTTTTGGTTTTGTTTTTGTTTTGTTTTTAGTTTTAGGTTTTTAGAGTTTTGTTTTATTATTTTGGTTTTGCTTTAAGTTTTTGATTTTGTTTTAAGTTTTTTATTTTGTTTTAAGTTTTTGATTTTGTTTTAAGCTTTTGTTTTTGTTTTGGTGATTTTATTTATTTTTTGATTTTGTGATTTTGAAGTTTAATTGTTTTTTAATTAGGGTTTTTAATTTGAGTTTAATTACATGATTTTAAGTTAGGGTTTTTCGGGATTAATTAAATGATTAAAGCTTTGGGGGTTTTTTGTGATTTAATTCGTTGGTTTAAGGTTGGGATTTTCAGGATTTTAATTATTTTAGGGGTTTTTGGGTTTTAATTAATTTTTTTAGCTTAAATTAAGGTTTTTTAGATTCCAATTAAGGAATTTTTTAGTTTAATTAGGGTTTTTTTAGTTTTACTTGGAATTTTGAGTTCTAACTTAGGGTTTCTAGATTTTTATCATGGTTTTGAGTTCTAACTTAGGGTTGGGTTTTTTAATCTTTCAACTAGCGCAAGGCATACGCCACCACCCTACCATGCTGCATCAGCACACACCCCCAATCAGTTCTACAGGCATCACTGTAGACCGTGAAACCGTCGCTTCGAGAGGGCAAAGTCAAAATTGGGGCTGATACAGATGAGCCTTCTACTCATTGAAGCTTTCCTCGCACTGTCAATCCCAAGCAAAGTGCACTTCCTTTCTAGTCAATCTGGTTAATGGTGCAGCAATCTTGGAAAAATCTTGGATGAATCTCCTATAATATTCCGCCAGGCCGAGAAAACTTCTAATCTCAGTTACTGTCTTCTAATCTCAGTCACTTTGGCTGGATCCACCTTGATGCCTTCTCCTGAAATAATGTGACCAAGGAAAGACACCTCTTCCAGCCAAAACTCGCACTTGGAGAACTTGACATAAAGCTGATGCTACCTCAGCGTCTCTAGTACGATCCTCAAGTGCCTCTGGTGGGTCTGAACATCCGGAGAATACACCAAAACATCATCCACAAAAATGACCACAAACTGATCCAAATAGGGCCTGGACACCCTATTCATCAGGTCTATGAAAGCAGCTAGTGCATTTGTCAACCCGAATGGCATAACCAAAAACTCATAGTGTCCATAACGGGTGCGAAAGGCTGTCTTCTGCACATCTGGCTCACTAATCCTCAACTGATGGTATCCAGATCTCAAATCTATCTTGGAAAACACCGATGCTCCCTGCAACTGGTCGAACAAATCATCGATCCTGGGCAATGGATACTTGTCCTTTACAGTGATCTGGTTCAACATCCGGTAGTCAATACAGAGCCGAAGTGAACCATCCTTTTTCTTAACAAACAGAACTGATGCTCCTTAAGGTGAAACACTAGGACGAATGAATCCCTTATCCATCAGTTCTTGCAGCTGATTCTGGAGCTCTCTTAACTCTACAGGTGCCATCCTGTATGGAGCCTTGGAAATAGGACCTGATCCCGACACCACATCAATCACAAACTCCACTTCCCGGTGCGGTGGCATTCCAAGCAATTCCTTTGGAAAAACATTGGGATATTCCCTCACCACTGGCAAGTCCTGAATCTCAACCACAGGCGAAGTAGAAACTGTCACACAAGCCAAAGAGCCCACATTACCTCTTGCCAAATGATGATAGGCCTTGAGAGCAGAAATCACTTTTCTGGGTTCACCCGGTCTGGTGCCTTGTACCATACACCAGCCTTGGCTTGGACACTTTGCAAGAACTCTCCTCTTGGTACAATCTATCACGGCTGAATGCTGTGCCAGTCAATCCATTCCCAGGATAACATCATAATCCTGCATGTCTGCCAAGATCAAGTTGGCCTGAAAATTCCTGTCACCCAGCTGAATACCAACTGGTCTCAAATATCTCCACGCTAGACTGTGCTCTCCCAATAGAGTAACTACATCTAGGTGGAATGCCAACCTGGTTGGCCTAGTGTCGGTCTCAGAAGCAAATGACTCGGAGACAAAAGAAAATGAACTCCCAGAGTCGAACAAGACTCGGGCCATCCGATCAGCCACAAGAAAAGATCCTATAATCAACACACCACAATCATAATAAGAAATAGTGTTAATTACACACAGGATCTATTGTTACAGGACAGGACTAAACTCATACAGCCGTACTAATTCTCACCTTCTACCACATCTCCAGATGGACCAGCATCTGAGGCAGCAATGGAGAACACTCTCCCCTTGGTAGGTTGACATGGTGCATCTCTTGCTGGCTTCGGCTGACTGGGACAGTCCTTCTGGTAATGCCCGGACTTCCCAAAGTTGTAGCATACTATACTATCCAAATTCCTCTACATGTGCCAACACTGCGCCGCTACATGTCCCTTCTTGCCACAGACATGGCACGGTCCCACCTGTGGGTAGCTGCTGGATCCTGTGTGACTGAAACCCACACTCTTTTCTCTACCAGACGTAGGCCGTTGCTTCCGCTTCTTCCCAGAGCTACCAGAACTCCTAGAACTTGGTGCTTTGGTCACTTAAGGTCGAGAAACAGAGGGTCGGGAGATAGAAGGTCAAGAGACAGACTTTCTCCCCTTTTTCTTCTTAGGATACTCTTTCTGGAACAGCCTACGATCATCCTCATAGTGGCTTGCAAGCTCAATAGCATCCGCTAAGGTCTGGCATCTGAAACCAAAAACTCTGGATCTCAGCACAAGGTTCAGCCCTTCCACAAATCTCTTAGCTCTGTTCTTCTCAGAAATTACAGCCTGAGAGAACTACTCTAGCCGAAGGAAGGACGACTCATACTTAGCCACTGTCTGGCTCCCCTACTTCAGGTTCCTGAATTCTCTGTCCAGCTTATCCATCTCATGCTCTAGGAAAAACCTCTCATAGAATACTTCTCGAAATTCCTCCCAAGAGATCATTAGCAGGTCCGCATTCGGAAATTTGGTGCGGCACACTGTCCTCCACCACTGATCCGTAGCACCCTTGAGCTGGAATGCCGCGATCCAGACCCACTTCTCTGCTGGACACTTGATCCCCTCTAGAACCTTCTCCACCTCCAGAAACCAAGCCTCACACTCCTTTGGTGTGCCGCGCCCATCAAAAGTCGGCGCACCAAGCTGGCGGAACTGCTTGATCCATGGGTCTCCCTTCACCTCATCTCGACTGCTGCTGTCGAAGGACTGGGTGAAACTCCGCATCATCTCGCCAAACTCTTATCTCATACCCCTCCATGCACTACCCTCTCCCATCTCGGAGTCAGGTACAGGGGCCTTGCCATGACTGCGGTCTCGGCGAAACATCTTCCTACCAGTACAACAAAACACAACAATCCAAAAAACTCAGGTGCACGACTCTCTATTGTGCAGTCCTAGGGAGCCACTAGATCGGACATCACCAAGCCAGTGCACTAAGTGTAACCTTAGCTCTGATACCACTCTGTAACGCCTCGATCCCGTGCACGCTACCAAATCACAGTATCATAAGAAAAATTACATTAATTACAGAAACTTTAAATAACTGTAACTAAGGCTCACCTTTAGGATCTCAATGTGCGGCTAAGAGCTCCAACTCCTACACCAGAACTCGACTGCACCCGATCTACACCTGAAAATCAAACAAGCACGTGTGACTGACATCTAAGTCACCCAATACTCACCCCAAACATACAAACCACAAAATCTCTGTAAAACTATTAGAAACTCAGCTTTGAATTTTCAAAGTTTGTTTTTTTCTTTTGAAAATTCACTTTCCTTTTAAAACATCATTCCCTTTTTCTTTTGTTTGAAATCACTTGGGAATGTGATCCCATAACTATACATTTTTCAAAACTCATCATTCCTTTTTCCTTTTCAAAACATTTGGAAATCATTTTCTAAAACATGTCTTTTTTTTCCCAATACTTGGGATTTCTTCCCAAAATCAAAATCACTTTCAGAACTCATATTTCTAACCAAATCCAGCCTAAAACACAATACCTCTCGGGTCAAAACCAAAACATACATACTGACTGGTGACTGGTTAAAACACAATTCCTATTTTATTCTAGGATTTTAGGACCATTCATAAGTCCAATCCTAGACAAACCACATATCTTTTCATTGCTCAAAAATCACATTCTTTTCTTATTCGTTTTCACTTTTCTTTACTGATGTTATCTTGATCAGGGGTAACCAGGCACACAAGTAGTAGCCGAGGACATCATTTCCCCAACC
>JAMKQA010002969.1:0-39098 GCA_024699735.1 Posidonia australis
CCCGTGGAGTAGGCTTAGGCTGAACCACGTAAAACCTAGTGTTGTGCATGATCCTCCATCTCTTCTACCTCCTTCCCCCGTATTGAATCCTATCAGTTTGCAACGAAAATAGCAGCTTGATTGTCACACCACATGGACATAGAAACCTCAACATCAAAATCAAACTACTCTAACAAAAATCTCACCCACATGATCTCACATGCTATCTGTGCCATAGATCGGTACTCTGCCTCTGCATTGGACTTGGATACTGCATTTTGTTTCTTATTGTGCCAAATGATCAAGTTACCTCCCACATAGGTGCAAAAACCAGATGTGAATTTCTTGTTCTTTCTATCTCCTACATACCCTGAGTCTGAGTAAGCTACAATCCTGATGTGGCCATTTTTCCTGTAGACTAGGCCTCTTCCTATAACACCTTTCACATATGATAGAACACGAAGCGCTCCTGTCCAATATACTCTCCTAGGCTCATACATGAACTGATTCAAAAGACTGACTGCATATGAGATATCAAGTCTAGTCACAGTCAGATAAATAAGCTTGCCTATCAGTCTCCTGTACTGAGTCGGATCCTCCAACAACTCAAAAATACTATCCTAGAACACCAATGTCTGCTCAATGGGAGTGCTCTCTGGTCTGCATCCTAAAAGACCTGTCTCTTGTAAGAAATACAAGACATACTTCCTTTGTGATAAAACCATCATGCCCTGTGCATAGGCAAACTCGATCTCAAGGAAATATTGAAGCTTCCTATGTCCTTTGTCACAAAGTGAGTGTAAAAATGCCTCTTGATCTCTGTAATGCCCTGTACATTACTACACGTCATCAGTACATCATCCACATAAACTGCCAGAATCACGCACCTACTAACTATCCTCCTGTAGAAGATTGAATGGTCCACTACACACCTCTAAAATCCACCAGCAAGGACTACTTGATTAAACTTTTCAAACCATGCTCTGAGATTCTGCTTAAGGCCATAGATCACCTTCGTGAGTCTGCACACATGATCGTTCCCTTAAGCATCGTACCTTGGAGGTTGCTCCATCAAAACAGACTCAGTCAGATTTCCATATAGAAAGACATTTTTGACATCCAACTGATAGACCTCCTATAAGTGATTCACAGCCAAAGATAGAAAGACTTTAATTGAATTGAGACAAGCAACAGGAGAAAAGATTATCTCATAGTCTATCCCATAAGTCTGAGTAAAACTCCTGATCACCAGTCTTACTTTGTATCTGTCCACATTACCGTCTACTTTGTACTTAATAGTGTAGACCCATCTGCAGATGACTACTATAGCCTCAGTAGTACGGGTCACCAACTTCCACGTACCACGACTAGTAAGTGCAGCTAATTCCTCATCCATAGTAGCCTTCCAATGATGAAGGAAAAGTGTTTCCTTATAGGTTCTAAAAATAGTCTGAGAAACAAAAGATAAAGCAAAACTACAAAAACGAGGGTGAAGTAAATCATAAAAGACAAAGTAAGAAATAGGATGGACTGTGCAAGAACGAATACATTTTCGAAGGACAATAGGTAGATCTGAGGCATTAGTGGATGGATTTGCATTTACAGAAGAGGATGGTCCATTGATGGAAAACACTAGCGTACGCTAGCGGTGCTGATAAACCTGTAATGGACGAGTAGCTTCTGGTGACAAAGTAGGTACTCCTGGAGTATTGTCACCTTTCAACTCAACGACTAATGAAATAGGAACCGAGACACTGGATGGTGTAGACACATCATAATACGACTCAGACTCAAAAAAGGTCACATCTCAGAAACAAAATATCGTTTGGTAAGTGGATGAAAATATCGATATCCCCTCTGAGTTTTAGAGTACCCACAAAGATACACTTGATGGACCATAGAAACAGCTTGTCCAAATCAAGGGAGAGATCTTGGACAAGCATCACACACCTAAAAACTCTAGAGGTCAGACTAAACAGATTAGACTCAGGTTTTAGACAACGTAGTGGAACTTCACCCCCAAACGGTGCAAAGAGCATCATATTAATAAGATAGATGGCTGTAAGCACAGCATCAGACCACAACTATTTGGGGACATACATATGAACCATGAGAGTACGAATAACATCTAATATGTGCCTATGATTCACTCTACAACCCCATTTTGTTGAGAAGTAAGGGCAATATGTTTAATGTATGAACCCAAAAAAGCACAGTATGAAGTGACTTTAGACTGAGCAAACTCAAGTGCAATATCAATGCGTAAAAATTTAGAAGTAACATCAAAATGATTTTTTATTTCCACTAAAAAATTTCTGAGTATATCATACACATGACTACGATCTTTAAGCAAATATACCCAAGACACTCTAAAAAAACCATCAACAAAAATTATATAATACATATGACCTGACACAGACTGGACTCTAGATGGACCCAGACATTACAATGAACCAACTCAAAAACAGTAGTACTCGACACAGGACGCAATCTTTTAAACTAAACACGATAGTGCTTACCCAACTGACATGACTGACAATCAAAATATAAAACTGAATATCAACGCAAGGATTGCTGGAGTTTCTGATGAGAGGGGTGACCCAACCGGTAGTACCACAAGAAAGAAGCAGACGCCACAAAAGCTAATACTTAAGGTATATCATCATAAATCAACAGATACACTCCATTTCCTCGCTCACAGCCCAAACCAATGTTCCTCCTCGTCTGCAAATCTTGAAATGTATAATCGAAAAGAAAGAATGTTTTGTAATAGCACTAATGAACAACAAATTTACAAAGAAATCAAGAATAGAAAAAACATTTTCAAATGAAATCTGTGAAAAAGCTTGCGCCACCCATTCACCTGAAACAGGACACGTTCGGCCATCAGCAATTGCCACAAACCGAAACTCATGTAACTGAGATAAACAGATAAACAAGCTACGTGTACCTGACATATGTAAACTCATAGTCTGCTTGTGAAACAATCAAGGTCTGTTCCTTAATAATAGTTGTAGCAGTGATGGACCTTATAGTAACATTGGCCGTCTGTGGTCGACTAATCAAATCCCAACACTTCTCAATCCTGTGCCCCAATCGTTCGTAGTGTGCACTATGATTCTAAATGTCGATTTCGTGTCGGACTTCGATAAGTTGAAAAATAGACATGTGTCGGGGAAATATCGGTATATCGGAATTGTGTCGATGGAAACACGGTAAAAAAAATTTACATTTGTTCAGCAAAACTTCCATTTCGATATCGTGTCGGAGTTATGTCAGTAAATTGAAAATAAGACACATGTCGGAAAAATTTCGGAGACACGCGTAGACATTTAGTACCATAGTGTACACATCGAGGACATTCACCTGTCCCACCTCGACCACGTCCTCCACCTCGAGAACCACCACGACCACGATCCCAAGTAACTACCATGACTGATGGGGCTGACACTGTAGAATATGCAGCAATCAAGACACGTAGAACCTTTGCAAATGTAGTCTGTAGTTCGGAAACACGGTCAGATGCCAATACCTAACCCCTGATCTGAGAATTGATGTCAAGGTTCAAGCTAGCAAGATACACTGTAACTGCCAACTCCTCCCTATACTGACGTAGTCTCATAATGTTTACTGCCAAGGCTGATACACATTTATCTCATCCACAACGGCCATGGTGCCAAATTTCGATCCGTGTCGGCGACATTTCGCCGACACGTATCGGTGGGTGAAATTACAAAAACGACATTTAAACGTATGTCACGACTTACCTTATGTCGGACAATATTTCGATGGATGTCGGAGGCATCGGCGAATGTTTGGTAGTTTTTAACACAAAATTTCATGTATCGGCCGACACACCTCCTCCACAAATCGACACAGACGACAACTTTAAAAGCCACTGATTCCCTTTATCGATCAACTACGCCTTCTCCCATCTCCTCTCCTCTTCTTCCTCAAGCTTCACCAGCAGTCGTCTAATCAACCATCCTATCGTCCGACGTCCTGCGTCATCCACCTTTGCCGTCCATCTTCGTCGGTCGTCCTGCGTCGTCCGCCTTTACTGTCCAGCGCCTTCTCTAATTCTCCTTAAGCTTCTCTTGCACCGTCCGCCCTTCTCTTCGCCGATCTGCGCTCGTCTTCTAGATTTCTCCACCAGAGCGTCGCACTACTGCAGCCTTCAACCAGATCCGTTCCTGTGCCCTTTCGTTTTTTTTTTACTTTTAAAGTCTACTGAGTGTTGGCATGTGTGATAATATGTCTTAATCCCTTTTTTTTTCCCTTTTAAAGCTTGTGAGTTGTGACGACATGAAAGATCTAGGCTTATGTCTGTTTTTTTTTTTTTTTGGTCATTTCTTGCAAAAGAGGTTTTACTGTGTTCCAACAAATTAGAAATACATATGGAGTATAACATAGTAGTTAATAGTTTGATAAGGCTTAGTAATAAAAGCTTTAGTCCTATCACGTCCAGACTCATGTCTGTAACCATCATTTTCTCTCTTTTTTTCTTTAAGCCTTTGTCATGTAATAAATCTTTTCTTTTATTTAAGAAATTTTCATATTTAATTTGTAATTAATTAAAAAATAAAGATTTAACCTAATAATATTTCAATTCATCACATAGATGATAGATCTAACATAATGATTCTATAAAATGAATAATTTTTCATAATTTTTTTAAAAAATAAGAATATTTCATATTTTATTTAAAATCAGGAAAAAATAAAAAAATCAGGAATGATTGTAAAAATCAAGAATAATTATACTCAAACGTATTTCTATTTGTTAAATCTTAGATTTTTGCATGTAATTTCATGTTTTTTTTTGGTGATTTGTAATTTGAAAAACTTTTGTAATTTTGTTTGTTAATTTAATTTTATTATCTTTAATTAATATTAATCCATGCTTAATATTACTACTTTAGTATTGTTGTACGACTTTCATATTATGCCACAACCACAAGATTGTATTATTTGAAACAACTCCTATTTAAACCCTTTTTTTTAAAATTCACATATACTCTTAGATATAAAGTATAAACTTAGATTTTAGTTAAATCTAACATAACATTGCATATATCTAAAGTTTTTTCAAGTTTATTTTATTATTTTGAATATTAATGTTAATAACTTGATATATAATTTTATAAATTAGTAATTCTTTATAAATTTTTTAAAAATCAGAATATTTGATAATTAATTTAAAAAATCAGGAAAAATTAAAATAAATCAGAAATGATTGTAAAAACTACTAAAACATGTAAAAAATCAGAAAATATTTGAATGTATTATTTCATTAAATTAATGACGACTATCATTTGTTTTCAGCCTTCATAATGTCAAATTCTTCAAGATCTGAAAGTAGTAGAAGTCATAGTGATGTTAAGACAGCTAAATTAAAGGATCCAGGTTGGTTACATGGATATCCTATTGATAATGATAGACAAGAAACACAATGCAAATACTGTGATAAACAAATGAAGAGTGGAGGAACAACAAAATTAAAACAACACATTGCTGGTAGATACAGTAATGTAACTAAGTGTAAATCGTCTTCCATCTGTAGTTTTTGCTCAAATAAGAGAGTTATTAAAGGATGCTAAAGCAAAGAAAAGTGACAAGAAGAGAAGAGAAGAAAGGTTCAACAAGATTCTTTTCAATGAAGAAACTTGTAGTGCTATTCCCATATCAGATTCAGATGATGATAGGATTTATCCTGTAGATTGTGATACTTTAGAAGACAAAGAAATGTATAGAAGAACTAGCATACAGAACAAATTGAAAGATTTCATAGGATGACGCAAATTCGAAAACAAATTCATCGAAAACACGATATGATTGATGTACAGGAAGAATATTTTTATCAATCAAGGCATTCTTCATGGTATTAAGCATATATAAGGTAACTTTTTTGATTCCTTTTGTTTTTAAACCTTTATTAAGCATTTTTATGTCTTATTTATACTTTAGGATATTTCTATTAGGTCCATCTACTGTATTTTAATATGATACATATTAAGGAAGTTGATTTAAGTAATCTAACATGTAGATTATTACTTACTTTAACTTATCTAAGAGTTTCAAATCAAAATTTAAAGTTTTTTGACCATTTCCATGAACTTCCGTAAATTTACCGCGTTTCAACCGACATTTCCACCGATGTCCGACACGTTTTCTATTTTTGTCGGACCGAAGTCCGACACTAAACCGACGTTTTATTCTACGATAAGGACACGAAGGCAAGTGAAATGCTCCTGAACTGACTGATCTTCTTGATAAAGAGTAAATAGTTGCTCATATAACTCACAAACACGAAAAATGTTCTTCTCATGGCCATATGTGAGGCGAAGTGTGTTCCATATATTTTTCGCAGGTCACAAAATTATAACCGTCCATGCAACTGAGGACTCCATATTATTAACCATCCAGGTAATAACTGCAGCAACATTAGCTAATCAATCGTCATAAGTGTCAGATTTTATATCAGAAAGTGGATGTGTAAGATGTTTCAACTTTCTGTGTGCCAAAACAATTATTTCGAAGCTTTGTGACCATAAAATATAATTAGGGTCAGAGAGTTTCTCAGAAAAACCACTCATATTCTTAACAAATGAATCCCGAGAGGCCATCTTAACCAAAAATATAACAAAAAATAGGCAATATATGGTCTGAAAATGAGAGATTATGAATCAAACTGCTCACCAAGGCATGTGGATGTGACATATCCACACACGACAAAGACCGGAAGCTTGAATAAGGCCTAGAACATAGCCTAAACTGTCAAACCATCGTACGAGAAGGATCAAACTGCCCTTTCAAACCTTCAAGAGAGAGGAACAGGCATCACCGACGACTGAACTGACGCTGATGACTCCTGGACAACGCCAATGTCAGCCTAGAAGGGCCGAACGGTGGTCAACGGTGGCCTTGACAGCCGAAGATGGCCGGAAGTGATTAGAAAGGCTAGAAGAGAAGGTACCGACGACTGGAGAGGACTATAGGCCAGGCTGGGAAGCTCCAGACGACAGCGGGAGGACGACCGGAGGCAAGGGTGGTGGCAACGGGTGGCTACCGGCGAGCTTCTCTCCTCTTTTTTTTAGGGTTTTCTGTGCTCTGATACCATGTGAAGAGTTTTAAGGAGAGAAAGGATCAAAAATCTGTTATTGTGCATGTAGAGTTACATATAAATAAGAAGATTAAATACCCAACACAAATAGATATCCAATAACCCATTTATCCATAAAACAGTAACATACACATAAAATAACTCTAACAATAACCAAATCTTAGAACTGCTTTATGGCATTCTTTTCCTACGATTGTACCTTTCAGGCTCTACACACTCTACGAATTGTGAAGAGAATTGGTTTAGACCATGACCGTATTGACATGTATCTCTTGAACCATGAGACCCTTCAAGTCGTCTTGCTGCTTTTACATCCATTTTAGAGTCTCCTTTGCTATGGCATTATCAGTTAGTTTATCCATCACTTCGAAAACTTTAGTAGGTTCTTGCTTGATTGTTGTTATCTCCTTTTGATTGTTAATGGTGTCCATTCAGTAAATATCATTGTACTACCATTTAAAGTCAGTCTAGTACTGTTAGTTATAGTTAATTTGAGTTGATTCATTCCGATATTTAAAGGCCTTATCACATTTTATAGACATTGCTATTTTATTGTCTTAATTGATGATTTCTCTAGTCACTTGGGTGTACCTTTTGAAGGAGGAGGATCATGTTTGTGTCATTAAAAAATTCTTCAATGAAATAAAAATCCAATTTTTTGCTTTTGTTTGTATGCTTCGATATTTTTAAGTTTGTTCAAATATGATATGGAGAATATTTATTCTTTTTATCATCCATCTGACTACTTGTTCTTATACCTTCCAATAAAATTGAGATGTTGAGAGGAAACATCGCCATATTCTTATTGTTACCCTAACTATCATGATAAAGATGAATGTATCAAAATACTTATACTTCAATGTTGTTCTAATTGCTTCCTTTCTTATCAGCAAACAGGATGTCATCTGTTGTTCTTCGTTGGAACATTCCCTTTCAAAAACTATCTCATCAATCTTACCTTCTACTTGCCACCTAGAGTACTTGAATGGTTCTATTTCGTTTAGATTTTAACTCCAAAATTGTCTCTTAGGATGTCGATGTGTGTTTTTAAAGTTAAAAGGTCTATCATTGTTCATCCTATCCATGTTTGTTTCATATGACTACCCTCACCCGATGTACTGTCAATTTACTCACAAAGGCATAACCATGCAGGTACCATACGGGAAGGCTACAATGGATGAGGAAATGAATGTATTGTTATATAAAGGAACATGACAGCTGGTTTCACCAACAAATACAACTACTGTTGGGTGCAGATGGATCTATACTATCAAATGCAAACTCAAGAATACAAGGCTAAACTGGTTGCAAAAGGGTCCACTCAGACCTCTTGTGTGGACTATTGCTAGGCTCAAATCCATCTGCATTCTATTCTTTGTTACTATAAATCAATTGTAGAGTATGTATTAATTAGATGTTAAGAATAGTTGTTTAAGAAGTAACCTATAGAGTATGCAACTCAAAGGAAAAGCAAAGTCCACCATCACAAGAAAGCTATTTCCAGACTCAAGCAAAGTCTAAGGACATGATTTGAAAAATTCGACCAAATAGTGTTACACAATGATTTTTGTTGTTGTGCAGTCCATTTTCATCAAGCTGACTAACAGGAGATGTGTCTTACTTATAGTTTATGTTGATGATATATCCATAGTGACAAATATCTTAAATTGAAGAAACAAAGAAATACCTCAAAGGAGTACTTTGTTACAAAGGACATAGGAAACTTAGATATTTTCTAGGAATAGAGTTTGCTCAAACATGATTTATTTCTATAAAATATATTCTTGATCTGCTTCTAAATTACTTGGATGCAAACCTAAAAGCACATTTGTTGACCAGATTTTTAGGATGATTCATGTGAACTATTTGATGATGTGTGAAGATACATGAGGCTCACTCAGTTACATGGCCTAGTTATTCATATGTAATGGGGTTACTTGATAAGTTCACGTAAAAACCCAAAATGATTCGTTGAAGGGAGCACTTTGAGTGCTCGCCTGTGTCAAGAATTCAGCTTGGAAAAAACCTAATGAGTGGAAATTCCCAACCAAACTCAAATACTAATGTATTGTAACAACTAGGCAACAATTTACATAGCTAATAATTCAACATTCTATGAATGTACCAAGCATATTAAGGTAGATTGCCACTATATCATAGATGTTAAGATGAATGGCTATATATCTACTCTTCTCACTCCTTCCTAAAAGTAGCTTGTCGATATACTTAGTAAGGGTCTCTCCTTTGGTGTTTTTGAAACCATAAGTAATAAGCTAGGCACGTATGATATATATGCTACAGCTTAAAGGGGAGTATTTATTTACTAGTTTATGTTATGTGGGTATATATGGATCCTTATCATTGTAGTCTCATGTATAGAGAGGAGAAAACCCTCTATTGTAATTAATTTAATTTTTCCCTTTTACATAACAAGGAATTTCTCAGATAAAGCACCAAGTCTTGAAGTATTCCATAAACAATACATAGGCTAAAGAAGGTTCTTGAATGGATTCCCATCGTATATGGCAGGATCTTTTAGTCTATTGTTAAATAGTTGAGCTCGTTCAGAGATAAGGACTTTTCAAGTTTTCTATAACTTCCACTTTGTTTTTGGTGTTTTGCTTTATCTTCATGATACTTTTGTGTTGGTATTTGTAGGCTTGATACTGGATTTTTCCCAACTAAAATATTTTCCTCCTATTCCGGAAAAAAAAAAGGATGCCCAAAACTACAATACATGTAATACTTGTACACAAGAAACAGATGCAATTAATAACCAAACTGAGAATCACGGCTTCCATCTATAGCATAAATAAGAAAAAAAGAACAAAATAGATGTAAGAAAATACTCTTAGAGAAAAACATATATAAACAATTGTGTTTGGAGGAAATAAGCCAAAGTTAAATGCCTAGGTGACAAAAGCAAATGAAAATTGTAAGGTCCTAGTCATAATTCTTACAGCATTATTGTCATCTGGGTCATTTCGAAAGACATAAAATAGAGGTGCTAAGACTTCATTCATCCCTTGTACATATCTAATGCCTGGATTAAGTTTAGCAAAGATAATGAGAATACGCCTTAATGACTCCTGCAATGAAAAGGTACTCATAACTCAATAAAATTGAAGTTGAAGTTAGATTAAATTCTAAAAAGAAAAAGTGAATCACCTAACCTGATTAGACTTTGCAGAGGAAGTATCTCCAGAGAAAAAGTTCATGTCTGGATGAGTCCGCTTGACATCCCGATCTATCTGTTCTATGATCTCAGTATCCTAACACAACGTACAAATGTTCACCAAGTCCGATTTTGAAGATAAAGTACTTAAAACTACAAAGTGCATATCCACAAAATAACTGGGTGAAAAAATGCATCTCTTGTTCTGTACAAGAACCAACTTAGCAATATTTTAGAAGAAAATAGTATAAAATATAAATCTATTCAACAACAACCAGAGGATGAAATTTTATATATTTCTGAATATGTATACACGGAAACTAATGTTTTTCATATTGAATCTTGAACAAGGCATTTAAGATCGGCCACCATTGTTTTTTGGTATAAAAATACAGAGAAACATAATAAAATGGTACCTGGAAGAATTGGTTCCACACGCTGGACTTTCCAAGGCTCAAAGGGTGTTCTCCATGGACTATTTCAGATCTTGGCAGCAAGCCACTTCCCTCACACCTTGAATCTTCATTGCTAACACTAGAAGATTCATCCAACCTCCGTGTGATTTCTGACTGACTAGCAATAGAAACTGTTAGACTTGAATAATAGCCGTAAGAAAAGAATATCAATGTGAACATCCATTTATAGACCTGCTTGACTTGCATTCATTACAAAAATATTTTTAATCATAAAAATCAAAGTTTTTTTTTTTGCTGCACAATTGGTTCAGTAGACTTACAGGGTTTAGCAGAAGCTCATCCTTGAAAGCCTTATACTGACTCCGTTTCTTAGATAATTCAGGCATCCATAGGCTACGATCATTTGGCAAATAACCCAGCAGAAGCTGCTCGAAACCACAAATATTTGACAGAGTAAACTTTTCAGAATATATAAAAAAACACAAGTATGTTCATAGACATGTACAATCTCCATATGCAATTGGTTCAGTTAGAATCATTCGATGGGTTATCAATAAGTAGTTATGTAGATATCCAATTAATCTATATGGGTATTCCAACCATTTTATATATGTACTAAGTCATTAATTAATGGGTGAATCTTGGTTTTACTTCTTACATAGTTTCAGAGCATTAGGTTTTAGGTTTTCCTTCTCCACACAACAACAACAAAAAAACAAGAGAAACCCTAACAGTTTCTGCCACCGACGTTGCCAACCCTTTTCCTGACAACTATCGGGCACTCCACCTCCTCCATAGGCTCCCTCTGGCCCTTCCTTCTCCTCCGCAGGCCCTCTGCGGCACTCCCAACCCACCTGCAGGGCACCGTCGCCGTACGCAGGATCTTGCTGACGACTCCAGCCCACCCGTACGGCACCGTCAACCACTCCAAGCTTCCCGCAGCCTTCCTTCAACACCTCCAGGCCTCCCGTAGCATGCCTTCGGCACCTCTAGGCCCTTCGCAAGCCTCCTCTGGCCTCTCCAGCCACCGACAGTCATTGCCTGACCATCCAACACCCTCGTTGTCCCCTCCTACGTGCTGCCCTCCGCTACTCGTTGACCAACAAGCGTCTTACACCCCCCTCCGGTGATGTAAACAACCCTTGTCACTGGTGTGGGATGGTTTATTAGGCTGTTTTTTCTCTCTACAATTCTTCTTGTCTATAGTTTTGATCGTTTGATGACTTCTACACTACTTGCTGCCTGATAACTGTTTGTTTTTTAATCTCTTTTTGCATACTACTGCACTCATGGCCTCCTTCTCGGCCCCTGCCTCCGATGATGTTATACTCTGTACTCTCAGTGGTACGCCTATCAAACTTAATGATAGCAATTATCTTATATAAATGAAGTCTATTTAAGTTTTTCTAGACACCCATAAAGATCAAACATATTACACAAGATCCTCCCGATGTTAAATCTCCCAAGTATGATGTAACACTAGGGCCTGATTATCAATTTTTAAATGTAAACCATGTAATTAATTGTAATATTGTATAAATAGTTTATTAATGGATAATTTATTGCTTCTTGTGATTGTGAGGTTTTGATTAGCTTTCTGTGCACCAATTTGTGTTGTGAGACCAATGTAGAATCTGATTTGAGGATACACAGTAACCTCGATTTGCGTGCTCATCTTTTTTCCTTTCCTTTCTTTCTTTTTCTCACCCTCTCCCTCACGAGTTCTCATCTCCTTCGTCTTCTTTCTTCTTCTTCTCACCACCCGTGCCACTACAGAGGTGAGCCCGTGCCACCCCGTCCCCTCCGACGCAAGGGTGATGCAATGGGAGGCCGACACGACGTAGGAGAAGGAGGGGATAAAGAGGAAGGAGGAAATAGAAGGGAAGCCAAGCCGAGAGAGAAAAGGGAGAGGAAGTACGATGCGTGAACCAAAGGGAGGGGTGAGTCTCGTCCGCGTGGATCACCGGTGGAAGAAGCATCGCCGAGGCGCAAGGAAGTCTGCCAGAGTGCGGGGAAGGTCGCCGAAGTGCCACTTGAAATACGCGACTCCTCTTCCCCTCTTGTCCTATGTTTTTAGTCGAATACGTTTGATGCTGAAAAATGAGTAAAATGTATGTAAAATCTCAGAAAAATAATAGAATGGATGAGAATGTGTTGAATAGTATGTATATGTAAAGATCATGCGATTAAGATGAAATTTTGTGGGTTTACACGATTTTTAGGTATGTATGCTACAGTATTTAAAAGCGAACTCCATGTATTTATTATTTTCATATGGATTACATGATGAATGGATTGAAGAATAATTTGAGGGATTTTGAAGTAAAATCAAGGGTCTACATCCTATGATTTATTCATGTCTTGTGATACATGTTTGAAGGGTCCATCAGAAGTCCTCATTTCCGACAAACGTTTGGTTCGTAAACAGGAGATGTGCTCTGACCACGAAAAATTTGACATGTCGAATTGGGTTCGTTATACCGAATCCCTCTTAAGTTTGACAAGTCCCTGGTTTCGATAGACCGAAAACCTTCAATCGACCAAAATAGAGAGTTTCGATATACCAAAAAGATTCTGTCAGAATTAGGGATTTTCGATATACCTAACCTGATTTTCGATCTACCGATTTTGTCTTGGCCTAAATAAATAAATGTGAATAGAAAATGAAGATAAATGGTTTTAAATAGATATTGAGCATGTGTTATGAATGTTTTCCCTATATAAATGTCAATGAGAAATATAAAATCCAAATGAGTGAATTTGCAAGTGGTTTTGGGCTGAAGCACCAAAAATGAATAAAAAGATGATTTAAATGTGTGATTTTTGAACATAAGACCCAACTTATGGTTTTAAAGCATGATTTTTCATGAATTTGAATTGAGACCTCAGTAAAGAGTCATGTGTTGCATGAAAAAGATTCCTACAACAAAAAGAATGAAATAAGAAATGATTTTAAAAGGAAACTCAAGAGGTTTTGAAACTAAAACACAAATAATGTGTTGTGAAATCACGGAAATTAATGTCGACAATATAGTAAGAGAATGATACTCTAAAGAAACTAATTGTCAGACACGACCATGGTTGCTAGAGAGAGACCACAAGGGATTGGTGTTGACAAATTAATAAAATATCAATTGTCAGAAACGACTGTAATCACCAAACTCGAAACGGTATAGGCTGAGCCTGAGATTTGAGATTTGAACCAGGAATCACCGATAAGACGTCTAATAAAGACGTATATCCGTGCATATGAAAAGAAATTGAGGTCAATTTGTCGAAACAGTGTCCTCCAACACAGGAAACTTCACCACAATAGTGCAGGGAGGTAGGGAAAATAATGTCCTCACCTACTGCTTGTGTGTTGATTACTCCTGGTCAAGATAACATCAATAAGAAAAGTAAAAAAGAGTAAGAAAAGTGTTGGTTTTGTAACAAAAAAAAGATGTAATTTGGCTAAGATTTGACTTATGATTGGTCCTAAAATCCTAGAATTAAATAAGAATTGCGATTTTAACCAGCTACCAACCAAAGTTTGTAATTTTGGTTTCGAACCCTACAAGGCATTGTATTTTAGGCTAGACCTGGTCAAAAATATGATTTCCTCGAAATATATGAACGATTTTAAAGCACCTAAAAGAAAGATGAGTTTTAAAAAAAAGATATGACATTTGAAATGGCATGATTTTAAGAAGAAATCCCAAACGTTGAAAAAGTGAATTGAGTTTTGAAAAAAAAAAGGACATATTTTGGAAACATAATTCCAAATGTTTTAAAGAAAAAGAGGAAATAATATTTGAAATGGATTTTCAAAAGAAAATCAAATTTTATAAATTATAAGCTATGTTTCGTGATTTTCGTCAAATTTTGTTATGTGTGTGTTTGGAGGCGTGTACTAGGTGACTTAGATGTCACTCACGCATACTTTGTTTGATTTTAGGTGCATGTTGGAGTGCAGTTTGGTTCTAATGCCTTAGTAGGAGCTACTAGTCGCACATTGTTTCCTAGAGATGAACCTTAGTTACAGTTATTTAATTATTATTGTAATTAGTGTAATTTACTTATGATACTGTAATTTTGATAACGTGTCCAAGTTGAGGCATTACAGAGTGATATCAAAACTAAGGTTACACTTAATACATCAACTCGATAATGTCTGATCTAATGGCTCCAGAGGACTACACAATAGTGAGTCTGCACCTGATTTTAGTTGTATTTCCTTGTTGTACTAGCAGAAAAATGTCTCGTCAAGACAATAATTGTGGCAAAGCCCCAGTGTCCGACTCCAAGACTAGAAACGACAGTGCATGGAGAGACATGAGACGAGAATTTGACGAGATAATGTGGGATTTCGCCCAGTCCTTCAGTAGTAGCAGCAAGGATGAAGCAAAGAGAGACTCATGGGTCAAATAGTTCTGCCAACTAGGTGCAATGACTTTTGATGGACGCAGCACACCAGAAGATTGTGAGACTTGGTTCCAAGAAGTAGAGAAGATCCTAGAAGAGATCGAGTGTCCAGCAGAAAAGTGGGTCAGGATCGTAGCGTTTCAGTTCAAAGGTGCTGCAGATCAGTAGTGGAAAACTGTGCACCGTACCAAATTTTTGAATATGAACCTGCTGATAATCTCTTGGGAGGAGTTCCGAGAGGTATTTTATAAGAGATTTTTCCTACAATATAAAAGAGATAAGCTGGACAGAGAATTCTGGAACCTGAAGTAGGGAAGTCAGATTGCAGCTGAGTATGAGTTGTCTTTCCTTCGGCTAAAGTAGTTCTCTCAGGCTGTTGTTTCCGAGAAGAACAGAGCCAAGAAATTTATTGATGGACTTAATCCTGTGCTAAGATCCAAAGTTATTAAGCTCCGGATGGCAGATACTATTGAGCTTGCAAGCCGCTATGAGGATGATCGTAGACTGTTCCAGGAAGAGTATCTTAAGAAGAAAAAGAGGAGAAAGTTTGTCTCTTGACTTTCTGTTTCTCGACCTTCAGTCACTGAAGCGCCAAATTCTGAGAGTTCTAGTAGCTCTAGAAAGAAGCGGAAGGAGCGTCCTCCATCTGGTAGAGAAGAGAGTATGAGTTTCAACCATGCAGGATCCAGTAGCGACTCGAAGATGGGACCGTGCTACAGTTATGGTAAGAAAGGACATGTAGCGGTGCAGTGTTAGCACAAGCAGAGGAACTTAGACAGTATAGTATGCTGTAACTGTGGGAAGTCCGCACACTATCACAAGGATTGTCGAAGTCAACCGAAGCCGGCGGGAGATACGTCTCGTCAGCCAACTAAGGGGAGAGTGTTCTCTATTACTGCCTTAAACGTTGGTCCATCTGGAAAGGTAATAGAAGGTGAGAATTAATACGACTGTATGAGTTAAATCCTATCTTGTAATAATAGATCCTATATGTGATCAACACTATCTTTTATTATGATTATGATTATGGTTATGGTTATGATGTATTGATATTAGGATCTTTTCTTGTGGCTGACCGGATGGCTCGAGTCATGTTCGACTTTAGGAGTTCATTTTCTTTTGTCTCCGAGTCATTTACTTCTGAGATCGGGACTAAATCAACGAGGTTGGCATTCCACCTAAATGTAGTTACTCCATTAGGAGAATATAATCTAACATGGAGGTATCTGAGACCAGTCGATATCCAACTGAGAGATTGGAATTTTTAGGCCAATTAAACCCTCATAGACATGTAGGATTATAATGTTATCTTGAGAATGGATTGACTGGTACAGCATTCAGTCGTGATAGATTGTACCAAGAGAAGAATTCTAGCAGAGTGTCCAGGCTAAGACTGGTGTATGGTACAAGACACCAGACCGAGGGAGTCTAGAAAGATGATATCTGCTATCAAGGCCTATCATCATCTAACAAGAAGTAGTGTAGGCTATTTAGCTTGTGTGACTGTTTTTACTTCGGTTGTGGTTAAGAATCAGGATTTGCCGGTGATGCTGGAATATCCTAATATATTTCCAAAAGAATTGCCTAATATACCACCACACAGAGAAGTGAAATTTGTGATTGATTTGGTGCTAGTATCAGGTCCCATTTCCAAGACTCTATACAGGATGACACCTACTGAATTGAGGGAACTCTGGAATCAACTGCAGGAACTGATGGATAAAGGATTTATTCGTCCCAATGTTTCATCGTGGGAAACACCGATTATATTTGTTAAGAAGAAAAATGATTCACTTCAACTCTGCATAAACTACCAGATGTTAAACCGAATCACTGTTAAGAACAAATATCCGTTACCTAGGATCGATAATTTGTTCAATCAATTGCAGGAAACATCAGTGTTTTCCAATATAGATTTGAGATTTAGATACCATTAATTGCATATTAATGAGCCAGATGTGCATAAGACAGCCTTTCGCATCCGTTATAGATATTATAAGTTTTTACTTATGCCATTCGGGTTAACAAATGCTCTGACTGCCTTCATAAACCTAAGGTCCTATTTGGATCAATTTGTGGTCATTTTTGTGGATGACATCCTAATATGTTCTCTGAATGTTCAGACTCACCAGAGGCATTTGAGTATCGTACTGGAGACACAGAGACAGCATCAACTTTATGTTAAGTTCTCCAAGTACGAGTTTTGACTAGAGAAGATGTCATTCCTTAATCATATCATTTCAGAAGAAAACATCAAAGTAGATTCAGTCAAGGTAGAGACTGTGAACAGTTGGGTCAGATCGAAGACAGTAACTAAGATCAGAAGTTTTCTCGATCTGACAGGATATTATAGGAGATTTATCTAATATTTCTCCAAGATTGTTGCATCGTTGACCAAATTGACCATAAAGGAAGTACACTTTACCTAAGATTGGCAGTACGAGGAGAGCTTCAACGAGTTAAAAAGGCTCGTCTGGTGTTAACCCCAAAATTGACCATAAAGGAAGTGCACTTTGCCTAAGATTGACAGTACGAGGAGAGCTTCAACGAGTTAAGAAGGCTCGTCTGGTGTTAGCCCCAATTTTGACTTTATCCTTTGAAAGTAACAGTTTCATGGTCTACAGTGATGCCTGTAGGACTGGCTTGAAATATGTACTAATGTAGTATGGTAGGGTGGTAACGTATATCTTACGTCAGTTAAAGATCATGAGAAAAATTATCCGATCCATGATTTAGAAATGACAACTATTATATTCGCCCTGAAGATTTGGAGGCATTATCTGTATGACGAACAGTTTGAGGTGTACACAGATCATAAAAGTCCGAAATACATCTTTACTCAGAAGGATTTGAACATGAGACAAAGGCACTGGGTTGAATATATTAAGAATTATGATTTCAACCTGTAATACCACCTAGGAAAAGCAAATGTGATTGCAGATGCTCTGAGCAGATGCACTTATGTCATAGCTAGCCTGATGATTCGTGAATGGAAATTGTTAGAAAAACTAGTGGAGTACAGGCCTCGGAGACAATCTCAGGGAGCTGCCAGAGTTGTATTAGCCAATTTATCTATTCGCCCAAAAATGCTCAAGGTGATTGTCACCACTCAACAATATGATTCTTTTCTATTAAATATCTAAAGAAAGCTGGAAGCTGGAAATTCCTCACTTTTCAGTCGGAGTAAATAGTAGATTGAGGTACGACCTGAGATTATATATACCTCAAGTGGAGGAAATCAAGAATAATTTGCTTGACGAAACTCACCGCTCTAGATATACTATTCATCTAGAAAACACCAAGATGTATATAGACCTGAAAAGAAATTTCTCGTGTCCTGGGATGAAGAGGGAAATTACTGGGTATGTAGCGAAGTTTGCAACCTACCAGATGGTAAAAATAGAACATCAGAAGTCCAAAGGGACTTTGCAGTCTCTGGACGTTCCAGTGTGAAAATAGGAAAATGTATCGATGGATTTTGTGACGAGTTTACCAAAAACTCGAAGAAAGAATGATACAGTTTGAGTGATTGTGGATCACCACACAAAATCGACACATTTTTTGCTAAGGAGGGTAAATCTTTCTTTGGCAAAGCTGACAGAGTTGTATGTAACAGAAGTTATGAGACTACATGGTATCCCAAAGTCTATTGTGCCAAACAGAAACACGAGATTTACATCGAGATTGTGGGAAACTTTGCAAAAGACTTTTGGTACAGTGCTGAATTTTAGTACCACCTTTCACCCCGAGACAAATGATCAGACAAAAAGGACCATTCAGACACTAGAGGACATGTTGAAGGCTTGCACCTTGGACTTTAGCGATAGTTAGAAGGATCATTTATCTCTAATTGAGTTTGCATATAATAACAGTTACCACGTCAGTATTGGAATAGCACTGAAACATTGTATGACAAACCCTACAGGACACCCACTTGCTGGAACGAGGTAAGTGAAAGACAGTTGATTGAGTCCAGAATCGTACAGCAATACAGGAGTATGGTGGACCTGATTAGGAAGAGACTGTTGTCTGCCTAGAGTCGACAGAATTATGCAGATAGAAGGCGAAGACCTCTCGAATTCGACGTAGGAGACTTCATATTCCTGAAAGTGTCACCAACCAAAGAAGTGATGTGGTTCGAAAAAAAAACTAAGTTGAGCCCAAGATACATAAGACTGTACTAGATTACCAAGAGGGTTGGTGAGGTAGCATACAGACTAGATCTACCTCCAGAGTTGACTAGTGTATACAGTACCTTCCATGTGTCTATGTTGAGGAAGTGTTTAGTCGATACGTCCCAGGTGATACTAGTGCAGCCAGAAGCGCTGCAAGAGGACCTGTCTATGGTTGAAAATGCAGTTCAGATACTAGACAGGAAAGAACAAGTCCTCAGGAACAAAGTGATTCCATTAATGTTAATTCAGTGACAACATCATGGTACAGAGAAGACTACCTGGGAACGCAAGGTGGACATCCAGAGATAGTACCCCTACTTATTTTATTAGAATTGAATTTCGAAGACGAAATTCTTTTAAGGGGGTAAGATGTGACACTTGGACTTGATTATCCATTTTTAAATGTAAATTATGTAATTAACTATAATATTATATAAATGGTTTATTAATGGATAATCTATTGCTTCTTGTGATTGTAAGGTTTTAGTTGGCTTTCTGTGCACTTATTTATGTTGTGAGACCAATGTGGAATCTGATTTGAAGATGCACAGTCGTCTCGATTTGCATGTCCGTCTTTTTCCCTTTTCTTTTTTTCTTTTCCTCTCTCTCTCCCTCACGAGTTCTCATCTCCTTCGTCTTCTTTCTTCCTCTTCTCACCACCCGTGCCACTACAGAAGGGAGCCCGTGCCACCCCGTCTCCTCCAACGTGAGGGTGATGCGATGGGAAGCCGACGCAACGCGGGAGGAGGAAGGAATGAGAGGAAATGGAGGGAAAGCCAAGCTGAGAGAGAGAAGAGGGAGAGGAAGTACAATGCGCAAACCAGAGGATGGGGTGAGTCTCGTCCGCGTGGATCGCCAGTGGGAGAAGCTTCGCCAAGGCGCAAGGAGGTCCGCTGAAGTACGGGGGAGGTCATCGAAGTCCCGCTTGAAGTACGCTTCCCCTCTTCCCCTTTTGTCCAGTGTTTTTAGCAGAATAAGTTTGATGCATGAAAAATGAGTAAAATGCATGTAAAATCTCAGAAAAATAGTATAATGGATAAGAATGTATTGGATAGCATGTATATGTAGAGATCATACGGTTAGAATGACATTTTGTGGATTTACACGAATTTTAAGTATGCATGCTACAGTATTTAAAAGCAAACTCCATGCCTTTATGATTTTCATATGAAATATGATAAATGAATTGAAGAATGGTTTAAGGAGTTTGAAGTACACTAAAGGGTACATTTCATGATTTATTCATGTTTTATGATGCATGTTTGAGGGATCCACCGGAGGTCCTCATTTTCGACAAACGTTTGGTTCGTAAGCAAGGGATGTGCTCTGGCCACAGGAAATTCGACATGTCGAATCCCTATCAGGTTCGATCAGCCCCTGGTTTCGGTAGACTAAAAACCCTCGATCGACCAAAACAGAGAGTTTCGGTATACCGAAAAGATTCAGTATACCAAACCCTTGTCCTGGCCCAAATAGATAAATGTGAATAGAAAATGAAGATAAACGGTTTAAAATGGATATTGAGCGTGTATTAAGGATGTTTTCCCCATGTAAATGCCATAGAAGAATATAGAATCCAAATGAGTGAATTTGGAAGTACTTTAGGGTTGAAGCCCCAAAAATGAATAAAAAGATGATTTAAATGTGTAGTTTTTGAGCATAAGACCCAATTTATGGTTTTAAAGTATAGTTCTTCATGAATTTGAGTTAGGACCCTAGCAAAAGGTCATGTGTTGCATAGAAAAGATTCCTACAACAAAAAGAATGAAATGAAAATAGTTTTAAAAGGAAACTCAAGAGTTTTTTTAAAATAAAACACTAATAATGGTTGTAGAATCACGGAGTTAATGTCGACAATATGGTAAAAGAATGATACTCCAAGAAACTAATTGTCAAACAATGATCGTAGTTGCCAAAGAGGGACCCCAAGGATTGGTGTCAGTAAATTTATATGATATCAAGTATCAGAAACGATCGTGGTCACCGAGTTCGAGATGGTGTAGGCTAAGCCTGATATATGAGCCAAGTGTTCGGGTCACCGATGGGACGTCTAATAAAGACGTATCTCCATGTATATGAAAAAAAATTGAGACCAGTTGACCAAAACGGTGTCTTTCCTCACGGGAAGCTTCACCACGGTAATGCAGAGAGGTAGGGAAAATAGTGTCCTCACCTACTGCTTGTGTGCTTGATTACCCTGATCAAAGTAACATCAATAAGAAAAGTGAAAATGTGTAAGAAAAGTGTAGGTTTTGTGAAAATGAAAAGATATGATTTAGTTAAGATTGGACTTATGATTGGTCCTAAAATCCTAAAATCCTAAAATTAAATAAGAATTGTGGTTTTAACCAACTACCAGTCAAAGTTTGTGATTTTGGTTTTGAACCCTGCGAGACATTGTATTTTTGGCTGAATCTGGTCGAGAATATGATTTTCTCGATATATGTGAATGGTTTTAAAGTACCTAAAAGAAAGATGAGTTTTGAAAAAGTGATATGAGTTTTGAATTGCATGGTTTTAAGAAGAAATCCCAAACGTTGAAAAAGTGAATTGAGTTTTGAAGAAAAAAAGGAACATTTTTGGAAACAGAATTCCAAGCGTTTTAAAGGAAAAGAAGAAATAATGTTTTGAAATAGATTTTCAAAAGAAAACCAAGTTTTATAAATTATAAGCTATTTTTCATGATTTTTGTCAAATTTTGTTGTGTGTGTTTGAAAACGTGTACTAAATGACTTAGATATCACTCATGCATGTTTTATTTGGTTTCAGAAGCAGGTTAGAGTACAGTTTAGTTCCAGTGCTTGAGTAAGAACTACTAGCCACACATTGTTTCTTAGAGGTGAGCTTTAGTTATAGTTATTTAATTATTACTATAATTGGTGTACTTTGCTTATGATACTGTGATTTTGAAAACATGCCCAAGTTCAGATGTAACATATAATGACTCGTTAACCTTCGATGATGGTGTTATTACATGGTTATTGAATAGTACAAAACCTCAAATATCTCACAACGTGATCATACTTCCAACTACCAAGACAATTTAGGATACTTTGAAGGCCACCTACATTCAAAAAAAGAATATTGCTCCGGTTGCAGATATCTATGATTAGTTCTTTTCCCTACAGCAAAGCGATCAAATTGTTTAGAAGCAATATACTTCCATTCGTGTTTTCTTGATGAATTAGAAATTCTTCAGCCTCTGGTGCCTAATGTCTAAGTCATGAAAGAGTATCGAGAAGAGCTTGTTGTTGTAAAGTTTTTATCGACATTTCATCCAGAACTCTCCTCTTAGGTGCATGGTCACATTTTTGGTGATGATTTTATTCCTTCATCTGCCTTCTCGTGACTCAAGTCGTGGTTGAGGCCGTGGACGGGACCGTAATTCAAGAGAAAGATGTGATGGCCAATAAGGTAATTTGAAGTGTGATCATTGTTGCTGCATAAATCACTCTTTGGATCCCTATTGGGCGAAGTTCGACAAATCAAACTGGACAAATAATGTCACGGAAAACAACTCTACACCTCCCTCAATCTCCAATGATACTGTGACGATTTCTCAGACCGAGTACATCCGCTTTCTTCAATCACAGTCTACTCTGGTTGCGCAGACAATTACTGCTACATACGCTACTCCATCAGGTATGCCAGCCTTATTCACGACTTCTAATACGAACTGGATAATTGATTCAAGTGTATTAAAACATATGTCTGATACCCACCTTGTTTTTTCCTCCATGTCTATTTTTATTTCTACACCTTCTGTTACCCTAACCAATAGAACTCATTCACCTGTTTATAGACAAAAGAATGTGCCTCTACCTAATAACCTTATCCTTGGTAATATTCTTTATGTACCTAATTTTCCTGTTAATTTACTTTCTGTTAGTCAACTTACCAAAATCCATAATTACGCAGTAACATTCTTTTCCAATTCTCTTCTTATACAAGACCTATAGACTAGAAAACGGATTTGTTCATAACCTAAGCATAATGGATTGTACTGCCTTAGTAGTAGCAAGTCGCTTACTACACCTACATATACTGTGTCTACTGTTGAATCTTCTTTTTTATAGCATTATCATCTAAGACATTCATCATCAAAAAAGTTAAAAAGACTGTAACCAACGTCTATTTCAATCAATAATTTTCAACGTGAATCTTGTCAACTTGGGAAACATCAACGATCTTCATATCCTCCTCGCCAGGAGAAACTGAGTCTTGTTCCCATGGAACTAGTTCATTTTAATGTTTAAGGTCAGTATCATGTTGAGTTTGTTCAGGGTTTACATATTTCATTGTCTTTATTAATGATTTCAGCCTACACTCTGACATAACTTGGGTTTATCTCTTAAAAGATCGCACTCAAGTAGTCGATGTTATTAAAATAATTTTTAATGAAATAAAAACTCAATTTTTTGAACCATTACGTATTTTTTTGACTGACAATGCTCTTGAATATGTTCATAGGAACGTATCTCTTATGTGTGAAGCTCAAGAAATCATTTATCACACTTCTTGTCCCAGAACAACAAAACAATGTAGTCAAACGTAAACATCATCGTCTATTGGATGTCACCTGAACCCTCATGGCTCAGATGACAGTTCCTCCACAGTTGTGGGTGGATACAGTTCTTGTTGCGTGTCATTTAATAAATCGCATGCCTTCCTCCGTTCATAGATACATTTCTTATTACCTCTTATTTCCTCAAAAACCCCTTTTCTCTCTTCCACCTAAAGTTTTTAGGTGTATATGTTTTATCCAAGATACTCAACCAAATCTGGACAAACTTTCTCCAAGGTCTACTCATTGCATGTTTGTTGAGTATTCTCGTACACAAAAAGGATATCGCTGTTATGATCTTGTGAGTCGGAAATATCTTGTTTCCACTGATGTTACTTTCTTTGAGGATACTCCTTTTTCTTCGTCTACAAATTCTCATTCACTTTCTCTTCCGCTAAGTATTCACTTTCTCCCGCTGCTTGAACAAGCACCTCCTACTGCTCCTCCTCTTCAAGTGTATTCCCAGTAACCACGACAGTTGACACAACCATCAACTCAAGGAATCGATCAACCCACTCTCATTGATGTTGGTTTAGCTCCTCTTGCACCCACTCTTGCTACCTCTTCTGAGCTTAACCTTCCTATCATCCTTCGAAAAGTTACTCGTGGCACTACACATCCTCTTTCTCACTTTGTTACCTATAATCATTTACACCTCATGTATCATATGTTTGCATTATCTTTGTCATCTGTTTCTATACCTAAGACTTATCAAGATGCGTTAAAAATACCTGAATAAAAGATAACTATGGATGAAGAGATGTCTGCATTACAATTTCGTGGGACCTCGGATCTTATTACTCCACCTGCGGATGTCGAGATTATCAGTAGTCGCTGCGTATTCACTGTTAAGTACAATACCAATGATACTATTGATCGATATAAGACTCGTCTTATTGCACGAGGCTTCATACAAACTTATAGAGTTAATTATTTCGAAACATTCTCTCCAATTACCCGACTGAACTCTATTCATATCCTTTTTTTGGTTGTCGTCAATCAACAATGACTTATGTATCAGCTGGACGTAAAAAAATACCTTTCTTTATAATAACCTGCTTGAGAAGATCTTTATGGAGCAACCTCCAGGTATATTGCTAAGGAAAAACACGTGTATAGGTTAAAAAAACAATCTATGACCTCAAACAAAGTCCGCGTACATGGTTCAATAAGTTCCGCAAGGTTACAATACAATTTAGCTTTCAGAGGTGCAATGCAGATCACTCAGTGTTTGTTAGGCAAAGGTCCATAGGTTGTGTTATCTTGGCTATTTATGTGGACGACATTCTGATTACTAGTAGTAACAGAGCAGGTGTTGAGAATGTTAAGTCATATGGGTCTTATTAAGTCAATAGAGATAGGATAGTTTTATAAGATATTTAGATATCTAATTTAAGATCCATTTAACTCTATTCTATCCTATATATATGTAACTTTATCTCTAATAATAGAATTGATTCCTACTTTCTCTCTATTAGAATAAGAGGGAATATATTTTATAATTAAACGGGTTATTAGATATCCATATATCTATGGGTGTCTAATACCTATATATATGTATTCCTCACTGATCAATATAGAACTTTTGGGTTTTCTCTCATAACATGGTACCAGAGCATAGAGAGAAACCACAAAAATACCCTAGTCGCCTGCCACCACCGTACTCACCGTCGGCCGCAGCCTCCGCCGCCGTCAGCCGCCTAACCTGGCCGGACGTGCCCTCCTACCCTCTCGCTGCCTCTAGACCTCCCGCCTGCGTGCCCTAAGGCCTCCTCCACCGTTGGCAGGCCCGTACGTGGCCTGCAGTCCACTACCGACCGTTCCACCGTCGTCGCTGGTCGTACGACGTCACCGACGCATGCTGTGTCATCGGTGATGCCTAGTTGTCTCTCCCGTCCACTTGTTAAGGCAGTCAAGCCC
This sequence comes from Posidonia australis, assembly GCA_024699735.1. Taxonomy (NCBI): domain Eukaryota; kingdom Viridiplantae; phylum Streptophyta; class Magnoliopsida; order Alismatales; family Posidoniaceae; genus Posidonia; species Posidonia australis. The sequence goes on from JAMKQA010002969.1 coordinate 25,756, forward strand.
TTCCTGGCCATGTTTTAGGTCCTTCTCCAATCTCCAGTTGGTGTTGTGTGTGGATACGTCACATCCACACACCGTAGTGAGCAATTGGTCTATTTTTTTCGTCGTTTTCAGACCATCTATTTGTGATTTGCTACTGAAAATCAGTGAGGATGTCATCCTATGATTCGTTTGTTAAAAACATGAGTGGTACCTCTGAGAAACTCTCTACCCCTAACTATCATATGTGGTTCCAGAGTTTTGAAACATTTATTTTGACACACAGAAGATTAAAGCATCTTACAGATCTCCTCCGGATATCAAATCTGACATTTATGAAGATTGGTTGGCCGATGATACGACGGTTATTACTTAGATAGCTAACAGTATGGAGACTTCTGTTACACGTGGTGTCATATCATTGTGGCCAGCAAAGAAGATTGGATACTCTTCAACTCACCTATGGGTATGAAAAGAATATTTCCAGAGTTTGTGAGATTTATGAGCAGCTTTTCGCTCTACGACAGGGAGACAGATCTGTTCAGGATCTCTTCACTGTTCTTCGAGCCTTACTAAAGGAGTTGGATATTCATCAGCCTCTAACGGTTGATATCACCTGCCTGCGTCAGTACCGTGAAGAACTAACGGTTGTTGTGTTTCTCTCTGTCCTGAATCCAGATCTCAGTTCACATATTCGAGGACAGGTATTGGCTGCTGATGTACTACCAGGTCTTCATACCACGTTCAACAAGGCTATGCGAGTATCTACTGCTACTTCTCATGCAGTGTCAGAGCCTTCTGCCATGGCGGTCACCTGTGGACGTGGACGTGGTGATGCACGAGAAAGACGTGATCGTGGCGATACCAGAGGACGGCCACGTTGTACAAACTGTGGACAATTGAGTCACCGAGTTGAGCGATGCTGAGATATTATTGGTCGTCCTCAGACGACTAATATGACTACAGAGGCCCCTAGATCTGTTGCTACTACTGAGCCACCGACATTCACTGTATCACAGGTTGATTACCAGCGACTTCAGCAGCTAAAGGTCACTAACTCCACTGCCATAGCCACACATGCCAGCACTTCAGGTACTAGTGCCCTATTTGCCTCGAGAGACTCCTCTTGGATCATTGATTCCAGTGCCTCTTTCCACATGTCAGGTACTCGTAGTTTGTTTACACAATTATCTCAACTGATATTCGGACTGTCGCGATTGCTGATGGCCGAACTTGCCCAGTCTCTGGTGAGGGGGTGGTCCACGCCTCTTCACAGTTACCACTAGAGAGTGTCCTTTTTGTCCCTAATTTCCCTGTAAATTTATTGTCCATTAGTGCTATTACAAAACAACTCAAATGTAATATGACTTTTTTTCCTTTTCACTGTACCTTTCTAGATTTACAGACGGAGAGGAGGATTGGTTTGGACCGTGATCGAGGAAATGGAGTGTACCTACTAGTTCGTGATGAGATTCCTCAAGACTTGGCTTCTACAGCATCTACTGTTGAGTCCTCTTCCTTGTGGCACAATAGAATGGGACATCTGTCTCATCAGAAACTCCAACAGGCCTTACCATAGCAGTCTGTGTCTCGTTTTAATTGTGCATCGTGTCAGTTAGATAAACACCATCATGTTTCGTTTAAACAGTTGCGTCTTGCGTCTAGTAGCACAGCATTTGAGTTGGTTCATTGTGATGTATAGGGTCCATCTAGAGTCCAGTCTGTGTCAGGTCATAGGTACTATATTATTTTTGTTGATGATTTTTCTCGTGTATCCTGGGTATATTTATTGAAAGATCGAAATCATATTCATGATGTACTCAAAAATTTTCTTAATGAAATAAAAAATCATTTTGATGTGACTCCCAAATTTTTGAGAACTGACAATGCACTTGAGTTCATGCATTCTAACGTCACTTCTATGTGTGCCTCACTAGGTATCATCCATCAGACATCCTATCCACATACCTCACAGTAAAATAAGGTTACAGAACGTAAGCATAGACACATTTTAGATGCTACTCGTACACTTATGGTGCATATGCAGGTTCATGCATTCTAACGTCACTTCTATGTATGCCTCACTAGGTATCATCCATCAGACATCCTATCCACATACCTTACAGTAAAATAAGGTTACAGAACGTAAGCATAGACACATTTTAGATGCTACTCGTACACTTATGGTGCATATGCAGGTTCCAAAACATCTTTGAGCTGATGTTGTACTTACAGCTACCTATTTTATCAACAGGATGCCTGCTACCCCACTTGGTGGGGAGGTTCCACTTCGTCGTTTACAACCAGACTCCACCTTATTTAGAAAGACACCGAGGGTATTTAGGTGTGTGGCCTTTATTCAGGACCTTTCCCCTGGATTGGAGAAACTGTCTCTACGTGCAATCAAGTATGCTTTTGTCGGTTATTCGCGAACTCAAAGGGGTTATCGGTGTTTTCATCCTCCCACTAATCGGTATTATGTTTCTGCAGATGTTACTTTCTTCGAGTCTGAACCATATTACAGTGTTCCTCCACCGTTCAGTGTGTATGTCCCTATTCCCTCGATTGTCGAGTTGCAATATGCTGATCCTCAGTCTACACTGGCCGTTCCACCACCAGCGTCTTCATCCTTGCAGGTATATCGTCGACGGCAACATCCTCCAGGACCTCCTCACGACGGACCACCCTCCTCTGTAAATACAAATCCGCCCACTAGTTCCTCAGGCATACCTATAACCCTTCGAAAAGGTACTCATTCATGTACAGTTCATCCTATTTCTCATTTTGTATCTTATGATGCTCTACACCCTCGTTTCCGTAGTTTTGCCTTGTCCCTCCATTCTCAGACCATTCCTAGGAATTACAAGGAGGTACTTTCTCTTCCACATTAAAAGACTGCTATGGATGAGAAGATTGCGGCACTTACTAGTCGTGGCACATGGGAGTTAGTGGCCCGCACTACTAGAGCTACAGTGGTCACCTGCAAGTGGGTGTATACTATCAAATACAAAACAGATGGCAGCATTAACAGATACAAGGTTAGACTGGTTGCTCGGGGTTTTACTCATACATATGGCATCGATTACGAAGAAACTTTTTCACCGGTTGCTCGTCTCAATTCTATTCGGATGCTGTTGTCTCTTACATTAAATAATTCCTAAGATATGTGCCAACTTGATGTCAAGAATGCCTTCCTCTATGGCGATCTGACTGAGACAGTCTTGATGGAGCAGCCTCCAGGGTACGTTACTCATGAGGAGAATTGTGTATGCAGATTACGAAAGGCTATCTATGGGCTAAAGCAAAGTCCCAGGGCGTGGTTTGAGAAGTTTAGCTGGTGCTACTTGATTGTGGCTTTCAGAGGTGTGCAGTAGACCACTCAGTGTTTTATACACACAGATCGTGGATGTGTCATACTGACTGTATATGTGGATGACATTCTAGTGACTGGGAGTGATACAAAAGGAATTACAAAGGTAAAGGCTCATTTTCACAGACACTTTGTGACCAAAGACATGGAAAAGCCTTGCTATTTTCTGATAATCGAGTTTACATATGAACATTGTAGGATGGCTCTATCACAGAAGAAGTATGTATTACATCTCTTAGAAGAGACAGGCCTTCTGAGATGCAAACAAGAAAGCATCCCTATTGAGCAGTCACCATCTTTTTGGGATAGCAGCTCAGAACTACTGAAGGATCTTGGTCAATACCGTAGGCTGATTGGCAAGCTCATTTACTTGACGGTGACGCGACCTGATATTTTTTATGCAGTCAGTCTTTTGAACCAGTTTATGTATGAACCTAGGAGGGTACGTTGGACAGGTGCTCTTTGGGTCTTATCTTATATGAAAAGGGCGCCAGAAAAGGATCTGGTATACAGAAAAAATAATCACATCAGAGTTGCGACCTACTCAGATTCAGGATATGCAGGTGATAGAGGTGATAGAAAATCCACATCCAATTTTTGTACATATGTGGAGGCAATTTGGTCACCTGACGGAGCAAGAAACAAAATATGGTATCCAGGTCTAGTACAGAGGCGGAGTACAGATCTATGACTCAGACTGCGTGTGAGATGATGTGGGTGAAGTCACTGCTTAAGCAGCTTGGGTGTGATGTTGAGGTACCTATATCTATGAGGTGTGATAATCAAGCTGCGATCTTTATCGCAAACAATCCCACCTTTCATGAAAGAACAAAGCACATCGAGGTTGACTGCCACTTTGTGAGAGATCTGGTTATGAACGGAGTTATATCTACCCCAAATACGCACTCTTCAGGGCAACTAGCAAATATATTCACCAAAGGTCTTGCAGTAGGTGTGTTTGAGTCTCCATGTGACAAACTGAGCATGGTTGATATGTTTGCTCCAGTTTGAGAGGGAGTGTTAGAATAAGTGGAGATATATTTTGTAGTTAAACAGGTTATTGGATATCCATATATCCATGGGATGTCTAATACCTATATATATGTATCCTTCACTGATCAATTAGAACTTTGGAGTTTTCTCTCATAACACTCTCAATCCATGCTACTTTCTCTCAACTGCACATGGTACTAGAGCATAGGGAGAAACCTTAGTCTTTCCACATCCAACCACCCATCTCCGACCCCTTCTCTTCTCTAAACGACCTCTATAGTCATCTCCTATGCACATCCACATATAAGTGGGGTGTCAAAGATCTTCCAACTACCACCGAAAGAGATTTGGTGGTTACTGCTACTATTGTACATTACGTAAATAGGACGTACTTCCTCAATTCTACTACTGCTACGGGTGGTTATTACTCTCCACCAAGATAATATCTCTTGGAGATCATTGGTATTGATTTCTACATCCTACTAGTTTATTTTTCAGATCTGATTTTTAGTTTACAACATGGCTTCTCGAGAGTCTTTAGTCAAAAACCTGAGTAATACCTCAGAGAAACCAAATGAAAAGAATTATCTCCTCTCGTCCCAAAGTTTTGAGACATTTTTGGCTGCCTATCACAAACTCAAACATCTAACCTAATCACCTCTGAATGCCAAGGATAGCACTTATGAAGATTGGTTTGCTGAAGATTCGACAATTGTTTCCTGGATGGTGAATAGCATAAAACCATCAATTGCCTACAGTGTTATGATTCTTCGTCCTGCCAAGAAAATTTGGAACACTCTCAGATAGATGTATGGTTATGAGAAAAACATTTCCTGATTTTTTGAGATCTATGAGAAAATCTTTACCGTAAAGATGAGAGATAGTTCGGTTCAGGATCACTTTGGGACACTCCATGCACTTCTGGATGAACTTAACTTGAATCAACCACTTACTCTTGATATTACTACCATACATCGATACAGAAAGGAGCTTGTTGTAGCTGCCTATCTTTCTAGCCTGACCTCGGAGATCTCTTCTCAGATACAAGGCTAGATTCTTAGAGCAAACTCTACCCCAAGCCTAGAGAGCACCTTTGCCCGAGTTTTACGTGTTTCTACAAGTGTGCCTGCTTCAACTGCTGATCATTCTGCTATGGCTGCTCGTGGTCGTATTTGCGGTCGTAATTCTAGACAAGGAAGCCAAAGACGAGGCAATGGTAGAGGTCGGACTCTGTGTAAGCACTTTGGAAGACAGATACTGAGAAAAGTTCGATAAGCCAAAATAGACACAAGTCTCTACAAAGATAACTCAAACACCTACAGATACTCCCACTACTAGTAACCAGCCTGTGACTCTATCTCAGGAAGAGTATGCTCAGTTTCTTCAGTACAGAGAGACTCAATCTACACCTATTGTTACATCTCATGTCACTGCTTCCACCTCAGATATATCTGGTTTAGTTGCCGAGATAGTTCCTGGATTATTGATTCAAGAACATCCTCTCACATGACAGGTAACAATGACCTTTACTCTCGTATATCTTAGTTACCTAACATTAGTTCAATCTCTATAGCTGATGGCCAAACCTGCAAGGTAACTGGACAAGACACCATTCGTGCTACATGTCAGTTAAACTTAGATAAAGTTCTTGTTGTGCTTGCATTCCCTGTAAATCTTTTGTCCATTAACTCTATTACCAAACATTTAAACTATTATGTAACTTTTTTCTCTTTTCACTATACCTTTCAGGATTTGCAGACGAAAAAGGAAATTGATTTAAGACGTGACAAAGACCAAGGAATTTACCTACTTGTCAAAGATTAGATACCTAGAGGCTTTGCATCTCTTACTTCCACACATGACTCATCCATTACATGACATCGTCAGTTGGACCACCCTTCTCATCAGAAACTTCAACAGGCCCTTTCTTGATTGTCTGTGTCATCTTTTCAGTGTAAATCTTGTGAGTTAGGTAAACACCATCATGCTACCTTTCAAGGTCTGCATCTAGTTTGAAGTAAGAGTCCTTTTGATCTAGTACATTGTGATGTTTGGGATCCTGTCAGAACTTCTTTGGTATCTAACCATAGATATTATATTATTTTTGTCGATGATTTTTCTCGTGTGTCTTAGGTGTATCTTTTAAAAAATAGAGCCAGTGTACTTAACATTATTAAGAAATTTTTCATGGAAATAAAGAATCAGTTTTCTGCCTATCCAAAAGTTTTTCATTCAGAAAATGTTTTAGAAATCACTCAAACGAATCTTCGATAATACTGTGAATCTTTGGGGGTATTACAGCAAACTTCTTGTCCATATACATCCCAACAAAATGAAATTACAAAACATATATAGACACATACTTGATGTTGTCTGGTCACTTATGTTTGAGAAGCATGTCCTCAAGTATCTTTGATCTAATGCTATTCTTACTGGAGTATATCTCATTAATCGTATGTCATCTACACCACTTGGTGGAGATATTCCACTACAGAGACTTTATCCTAGTGTTGATCCCTTCCCTCTTACTCCTAAGGTGTTCGACTGTGTTGCATTTGTTTAGGACCTGACTCCTAATATGGACAAACTAGCTTTGAAGTCTATTCAATGTGCGTTCATTGGTTACTCTTGTACTCCGCGTGGCTATCGTTGTTATATACCTGTTATCAGAAAATACATTATATCTACTGATGTCACAATTCTTTGAGAATCAAAACTTCTTTAACAGTATCTCTTCAGTTCCAGATAGTGTTCATTTACCGTTTGTGGTTAAACCTGAAGAGATGGATATTACTGATGCTCCTATTACAGAGACATAGGTATCTAACACTTTACAAGTATATCAACCTCGACCACGTCCCCCCACAGCCAAGTTCTCTTTACCATCTACAGATCTACCACCTACTGACCTTGATTTACCAATTACCTTCAAAAAAGATACACGTGTTTCATCCACTGCACATCCTATATCCCACTTTATGAGTTATGAGTGCCTTCATCCTTCCTTTCGTGCATTTGCTTTGTCTATTTCTTGTGAGTCAATTCTCAGAAACTACCAGGAGACAAGCCTAGTACCTTAGTAGAAAGCAACTATGGATAAGGAAATGCAGACTTTGAGGTCTCGTAAGACATGGACACTAGTACCTAGACCAGAGGAGACCAATGTTGTTACTTATAGATGGATGTTTGCTTTAAAGTATAAGGCAGATAGTAAGATAGACAAATACAAAGTCCAATTAGTTGCAAGGGGATTTACACAGAAATATGACATTGATTACACTGAGACTTTCTCTCCTATTGCTAGACTAAACTCCATCGGTCATTTTGTTAGTGGCTAAAAGCAAGTCCTAGACACTCTGCCAATTAGATGTTAAAAATGCATTCCTATATAATGACCTTTCCGAACAGATGTATACAAAACAACCTTGAGGTTCAAGTGTGCTTGCTTAGGAAAGCAATTTATGGGTTGAAGCAGAGTCCACGAGCCTGATTTGAGAAGTTCAGTAGCATTGTATCTACTTGTGGTTTTCATCGTTGTGTGGTGAATCACTCTGTTTTCTACAGGTGAACAAAAGATAGCTGTGTTTTACTAACTGTCTATATAGATGATATCCGGTGACTGGAAGTGATGCTACTGGTATTCAAGAGACAAAAGATCATCTGCAGAAGTACTTCGTCACCAAAGATACGGACAGACCTAAGTATTTCTTAGAAATTGAGTTTACATTTGTTGAAGACAAGATGGCTCTATCACAGAGGAAGTATGCTTTGGACATCTTACAGGAGACTGGATTTTTGAGATGTAAACCTGAGACTACTCCTGTGGATCAAAGTTTGAATTTTTAGGATGTCTCTTCCCCTCTATTAAAGGAAAGTTAATTTATCTTATTGTTACTCACCCAAACATTGCATATATTGTGGAGGTCCTCAGCCAATTCATGTAGAAACCACGGATGGTGCATTGACTAGGAAATCCACGAGTGCTGGCCTACATTAAGAAGACTCTAAGCAGAGGTTTGGCCTATAAAAAGAATGATCATCAACAAATTGTAGCCTATTCTGACTCTGATGATGCTGGAGATAGAAGAGATAGGAAATCCACTTCTGGGTATTATACATATGTTAAGGACAATCTTGGCGCAGCAAGACATCGAACGTTGTCTCCCGTTCTAGTGTAGAAGCTGAGTACAAATCCATGACTCAAACTACTTGTGAGATGATGTGGCTTCGCTCACTTCTGACTGATTTGAGTTTTCCTACTCCTTTACCTATGTCCATGTACTATAACAACCAGACAACCATTTATATTACTAATAATCCCACTTTCCACGAGCACATCAAGCATATTGAAGTAGATTGTCACTTTGTTCGAAAGTTTGTGATGCAAGGAGTCGTATCTACTCCCTATATTAAGCCTTCTAATTAGTGTGCTGATGTCTTTACTAAGGGACTTAGTGTTGAGACTTACGATTTTCATTGTAACAAGCTGGACATAATTGATATATATGCTCCAACTTGAGAGAAAGTGTTAAATCTTATGGTTCTTACTAAGTCAATAAAGATAGAATAATTTTATAGGGTATTTGGATATTTAATTTAGGATGCATTTAACTCTATTCTATCCTATATATATTTAACATTATCCCTAATAATAAAATTGACTCCTACTTTCTCTTAATCCATGCTACTTTCTTTCAATTGTACAGAGGAGAATAGAGCATTTTTCAAGAAACACTTTGTGACAAAGGACTTAAGCAGACCACGATATTTCTTAAGGATAGAGATTGCTCATGCTAAGGATAGAATGATTTTGTCTCAAAGAAAGTATGTGCTCGATGCACTAGAGGAGGCAAACATGTTTGGCTGTAAATCATCTAGTTCTCCTGTTGATTCTGGTCTAGACTTATAGGATACATCTTCTGAGATTCTAGAAAATATAAGACGATAAAGGCATCTAGTTGGAAAGCTGATGTACCTTCCAGTAACACGTCTAGATATCACCTTTACAGTTGGTCTGGAAGATACACAAGATGGCACCCATGCAAATATTATCTTATTTGAAAAGTGCTTGTAATGACCCATATCACTACTAACACAAACACATTTACCTAAATAATTTTAACATAATTTAAAACTAAATTACAGGAAATAAAGACTAATCAAAAACATTTAAATTACTAAGAACCAGTGTACGTGGTTATGAAGTTCCAACTATGCGTACTAGACTCATCAAAAGCTGCATGTCTGCACCTACAACCTAAAACTACAATAACCACGCATGAGTGACTAGAAAGTCACCTAATACACAGCCTACGAAAAAATCCAAAAAACAAAACCAACATTTTCTCTTTTAAATCCTTTTGGAAACATTTTCACCGAATCCACCAAACCTCAACAACTAGACCTTATCGACCAAAGCTACGAATCTCATTTTAAAACATTTAACTCTTTTCTTCTTAAGTCACCAACTCACAAAAAAATCATCCGTATATCAAAACCAAGTCCAACTGACCAAAACCACCAAAGTACAGGCCATATCGACTAAAACCTCAAATATAGGCCACACTAGCTAAAACCACAAATACACTGAGTCGTCAGACTTGACACTAGACAACCAACTATGGCCACAAGCAACCCTCGAAGTGTACTACATTGCCACGAACCTGCCACCCTATGTAGGCGTGAATCCGTCCCGTAGTCCTCCCACCTGGAGAACCCTTGTAACAACAACCCCACCTAGGAAAGTTGTCCTATCACTCAAAACGCTACCAACCGCAAGACACGTGCACTACCCGCTCTGACTGCCACAGGGTACATCCTCTCGACATCCTTCATATGGTACCCAATCTGTGGGAGCGTCTCCTCACCACCCACAGTAACTCGAGCTTGTAAACAACTAGAGTATCATATCTCCATATTAAGTCAGCAACTCAAACCCACAAACCTCAACCTTAACCTAGTGAACGACGGTCAAGGAATTTTACACCTCTAAAATCCAACTAACGCTTGCCTACAATCTCTTGATCTTCAACCTCAACTTAGGTGACGCACCTGACCATCCAGAAATGTCATCACATCCCCTGGTCTAAGCAATATAACCCATAGTATCTTGATTCACATAGAGAAAACAAGGAAAACTCTTTTCCAAACAAAACAGTATCTTTTTTAAAATCCATTTCCAAAATCATTTTATATCTTTCCAAAATCCACAAAACCAATGCACTAAGTGTCCATACAAAACCAACATTGATGACCCACAATCCACATTAATATAAACAATACAAATCAATCCGATAAAACCACCAAAATCACCTTTAAAATAGTACTCGAGCCTAATTCAACATACTAAATTGGGTTAGTCGATCGAACTAAGCTCAAAATACTAGAAATGGCAGACCGACATTCAAAACGATTGCTCAAAAATCCCTGATGTAGCAGACTAAGGAAGAGCGATCAACCGAACTAGGTGCACAATCAACACCCAAAGGCTCAAAACGACAGACTGAACGAATTCGGTCGACTGAAACAAGGACCAAGGGGACAAATCTGATAGGAAAATGACATATTATTCAAAAACGACATATCAATTTTCCTATTTTCTGAAGAAAAAAAACCCAAACCCTAGCCCATTCAATCACCCAAGTGGGAGTGAGGGACGGACTTACTAGGAAAAATCCACAATTCATGAATAAAATACGGAACAGAGACACATGAGTCTACTCCAAAATCACACAAATAAAATTCAAATCCATGCATTATAGCCCAAGATATAAAATTACAAAGCCGAGAAGCTCAAACACGAGCACAGTACATTCAACACATTAAATTCACCATAAATGCACATAAATTCTTATAAATTCCAGAAATCATTCCTAAGCATTAAATTCATGCAATTCTACTCATTTTCAATCATTTTACACAATTTAAAAGAGAAAAGGTGAGATATGCACATTAGATGACCTTTGATGCACCCACCGCCCAACTCCGGCCAACCACGCTCACCAACGACGATCCTCAACCTCAACGGAGCTCTGTACGACCTTAGGAACGCCGATTCAGAGCTCCTCACGCCGACACAACCCAAAGCTCTGCTTCTCTCTCTCACACCCCCTCTCCCTCTCTTGCACCACAAGGGAAGATGAAGGAGAGAAAGAAGAAATAGGGGAAGTGGGGAGTGGAAAGAAAAGGGAGAGGGAGAAGGAGTAAGGGTGGGGAGTGGCGGAGGAGAAGGCAGTACGTAGGGGAGGAAGGAGGAAGAAAAGGAAGTTGGCAGGGAAGGAAGGAGGAAAAGAGTGCGAGAGAAGCTTGCTCGTCCATCTCTTCTTATACGCACAGGAAAGGTTAGATAGGCATGCATCCAACTACCAAGCGCATGCATGCACCTGCACCTACACATCCCCGACCAAATCAAAGCACAAGGCCAACAACCCAACACCACCTACACATCTACACGTAAATAGTGGCACAAGCACAGTGCTCACAAAATGACAAGACACAGATCAAGTCAAACAATGAGATCAAGGCACAAAACCACAGAATTACTAAAACGACATTGCGGCAATAACACCTGCATATTATAAAATTCATTAAAGAATATATTTACAATTAAATGAATTTTCCAGGTGTTACAGTGCTCCAGGCCAAGGTCTTTGATACAGTTGTCATAGTCGTCTAGATGTTTCTAACTACTCCGACTCTGGATTTGCAGGTGACCAAAGAGATAAGAAATCAACCTCTGGATACTGTACGTTTGTGGGAGGTCATCTAATTACCTAAAGGAGCAAGAAACAAAATGTTGTCACCCACTCAAGTGTAGACGCAGAATACAAAGTTATGACCCAAACAGTATGTGAAATGATATGGATTAGATCCTTTCTGACTAAGATTGGGTTTCTTCCCAAGGTAGCTATGCACATTGTGACCATTCCAGTGGAACCCCTAGGCGTGGTTCACCAAACCTACTCCGGTGTGCGGAAACACATGGAGAGGTCCGATACAGTCATGGCGAAAATGGTGAATCCGAAGGAAGAGACAAGACTCGGAAACACCAAAGGGACAAAAATGATAAGGAAAGGAGTCGCCACCTAGTCTTTTAATGAAAAGACAAGGAAAACCAAAACAAACATAAGAAAATCACGAAACAAAACAAAACGCAGAATGCATGTGTGATCCGTGCCTAATGGATAATGCAAGATGAATGCGGACCAAAGAAAGGGTAAGGATTCTGGTTACGCATGGGGAAGGGGTTAGGCACCCCCATGCGTCCGAGAAAACTTGGTCTTTCTAGGCTTCCTACTGTCTATGGTCTGCTAAATGTATTCTTGCTTATTCTATATGCTCATGCATAAAGATGACTAAAAACATGTCAAATCAAGGAGAAGTGAAATCAAAGGAAAAAAGTTAATCCGAGGGTCGAATGTAAGCATTGTTAATGCCACTTTATTGTACGCCATTGGGCGATGAGGAAAACCGTGGAAATTGGGAAATTCTCGGAAAGCGTTTCGTAAAACAGCAGAAAGTGGGATAAATCCGAGAAAATCAAAAGGAGAAAGATAATCCTCTTTTCGGGACCATGTCGGCTTTGACAAACCTTTTGCTATACGCCCTCGGGCGATGGAAAACTAAAACAAGTGAAAAACGTAGAAAACCGAGGAAAACCATGAAAATGAGGAGAAGACTAAGCTCGAAACAAAGCTAAAAAAGCCTGCACCGTGCAGGGAAGAAAAGACAGGAAAAAACCATGCAAAAAGATGTGAAAAGTATGTAAAATGCAAGTGTGAGTGCAAATCTAAAAAAATCTAAGGGGTTTTGTGCAAAAAACCTAAATCCGAGGAAAGCGAAAATATATAGGAAAATACATTCCATGCATGTATGAAGAAATCTGGGGTCAAATATGTGTTCCTAGTGCAAATGAGGTTTCCTAGGGGTCAGAATGCAATTTTACCACTAATGCATGCAATGTATGTCAATTCAGCATAAAATCTGGATAAAAATGCAAGAAAAA
>JAMKQA010002970.1:0-23799 GCA_024699735.1 Posidonia australis
GAGGACAAAATTCTTTTAAGGGGGGTAGGATGTGACATCTGGGCCTGATTATCCATTTTTATTATAAACCATGTAATTATTTGCAATATTGTGTATAACGGTTTATTAATGGGTAATCTGTTGTTTCTTTGTTGTGTGAGGTTGTGGTTGGCTTTTTGTGCATCTGCTTGTGATTTGGGATCCATGTGGAGTCCAGTTTGAGGATGCACAGTTGCCTCGGTTTACGTGTTGTTCTTTCCTCTTTTCTTTTCTTCCTCTTTCTCCTTCTTTTTCTCTCACGAGCCACACTTTTCCACCCATTCTTCGTCTTCTTCTTTCTCTTCATCCACCCGTGCCACCAGCGACGGAGGCCCGTGCCTCCCCATCTCATCCGACGGGATGGGTGACCGGTGCCAAGCGAGCGATAGCGGAAATAAGAGAGGGAGGTAGGAGTGGACAGAGGGAGAGTGCGGCGAGAAAGGAAAGGAAGAGAAGAAAGGGAACTGAGGCGCGTGAGTTGGGAGGAGGTGGTGAGCCGCCCATGCGTCCCACCGGTAGAGGAGGCTTCTCCGGGGTGCGAGGAGGTTCATCGAAGTGTAGGGAAGGTCGCTAGGTGCTGTGTCAGGTACACAACCCCTTCCCTTACCTCTGTTTGGTGTTTTGTTGATAGTAGGATTATTTTCATGAAAATCAAGATAATGCATGGAAAATTGTAGAAAAATCATGAAATGAATCGAAATGTGTTGTATTGCATGAGAATGTAGAGATCATGCGGTTAGGATTCATGTTTGTGGGGAAAATGTGATTTTGGGGTTGAAGGCTACAGTAGCCGTTCTTGAGCCCCTTCCTCTATTGATTTTCGTATGAATTGTGTGGTTGATGAAATCATGAATGGTTTGAGGGGTTTTGTAGTAGACTTGAGGGTCTACACCCCATGTTTTTATGGAAATTTATGATGTATGTTTGGGTGGTCCGATCGGGACTCCCACTTGGGGCTATTTTTCGCTGCCAGAACTAGGGTGTGTCCTGTCTGTGCAGAATTCGGTATACCGAAAAAACTCGGTATGCCGAAATCCTAGCAGATTAGGCCAGGAACTAGGTTTCGGTAGATCGAAATCTTCTGATCGACTGGAACAGGGGGTTTTGGCATACCGGAAAAATTCGTATACCGAAACAGGAAATTTCGGTATACCAAATTGAAAATTCGGTATGCCGTTTTTGCCCTAACTTTTAAAGGTTGAAAGGTGATTTTTAATGAATGTTAAGTGGTTGTTTTGGTATGTTGGGTTTATGTGAATGTTGTTTGCCCCATGTAACAACATGGAGGCATGTGGAACCCCAAACAAATGGATTTGGGTGTGGTTTTGGGTTTTAACCCTACAAATGAATGAAAAGATGGTTTTGTGTGGTTTTTGGGCTTGAGACCCAAATTATGGTTTTAATGTGGTTTTGATGGCCTGTGTTGGGACCCCAGTGGAGGGTCAAGTGTTGCAAGGAAACAGAGTCTTGCAACGGAAGAGAATGAAATGGAAAATGATATTTGAAAAATTGGAAAGAGTTTTGAAATGGAACACTAATAATGTGTTATGAACAAGATTGTGGTTTCCGAGCTTGAGCCGGTGTAGGCTGAGCCAGGGCCTTTGAGCCTAGTTGTTCGAGTCACCGCTGGTGTAGGATGAGCCTGGGTAATTGTACCTAGTTGTTCGGGTCACCGAGCTCGTAGTGGTGTAGGCTGAGCCTGGGCTTTTGAGCCTAGTTGTTCGGGTCACCGACGGTGTAGGCTGAGCCAGGGTCATTGGACCTCGTTGTTCGGGTCACCGACTGCGGCGTCAGACAGAGACGTATCCCCGTGCACTTGTGAAAATGAAATTGAGGCTGGTTGGCCAGGGCGGTGACATCCTGCACGAGGAATCTCATCGCAGCAGTGTAGGAAGGTAGGGAAAGGATGTACTCACCTACTGCTTGTGTGACAGGTTACCCCTGATCAAGGTAACAACAGTAAAGAAAAGTGGAAATGAAAAAAGAAAGAGAAATGTGTTTTGGTCAGGATTGGACTTGTGAAATGGTCCTAAAATCCTAGAAAGAAATGATGATGTTTTAACCAGTTGCCAGCCAATGTTTATGATTTGATTTTGAGCCCAATGGGGCATTGTGTTTTAGGCTGGATCTGGTTAGAATGTGTATTTGAAAGGTGTGTTTTGGGAAGGAATCCCCAATATTGAAAATGGAATTGTTTTGGAAAAAAAATAATGAATTCCAAAAAGTTTTTGAAAGGAATGTTTTCTAAGAAAAAGTGGTTTTGGAATGAATTTCCAAATGTTTGAGAAAAGAAAAGAGATATGGCTTTTGAAAAAAAAGAATATGGTTTTCAAGTGCAGACCGTGTGCAGTCGGGTTCCGGTGCAGGAATTGGAGCTTCTAGCCACACATTGTGATCCTAAAGGTGAGCCTTTGTTGTAGTTATATTTATTTCTGTAATTAGTGTAATTATGCTTGGGATACTGTGATTTGGTAGCGCGCTCGGGATCGGGGCGTTACACTTACAATTCTCTCTTTTAGTCTGTAAGTTCGAAACTTACCGTTCCCCATTCGTCTGTATGTCTGAAACTTATCATTCACCCTTTGGTCAGTGGGTTTGAAACTTACCATTCTCCCTTTAGGCCAGTAAGTCCGAAACTTACCATTGCCCATTTTGGCAGTATGTCTGAAACCTACCATTCTCCCTTTGGCCTATAAGTTCGAAACATATCAATCTCCCTTTTGGCCGGTAAGTCTGAAACTTACCATTCTCCCTTTTGTAGATATGTTCGAAACATACCATTCTCCCTTGTGGCCGGTATGTCCGAAACTTTCCATTCACCCTTTTGGCTAGTAAGTACGAAATTTACCTTTCTCCCCGTGGTCGGTAATTTCAAAACTTACCATTCTCCCTTTTGCCGGTAAGTCCGAAACTTACCATTCCCCATTTGGGCGGTATTTCCAAAACCAACCATTCTCCCTTTGGCCTGAAAGTCTGAAACATACCATTCTCCCTTTTAGCCGGTAAGTTTGAAACTAATAATTTTCCCTTTGGTTGGTAAGTCCGAAACTTACCATTTTCCCTTTTGGCCGGTAAGTCTGAAACTTTCCATTCACCTTTTTGGCTGGTAAGTCCGAAATTTACCATTCTTCCCGTGGTCGGTAATTCCAACACTTACCATTCTCCCTTTTGGCCGGTATGTCTGAAACTTACCATTCTCCCTTTCAACCCGTAAGTCCGAAAGTTACCATTCTCCCTTTTGGTCAGTAAGTCTGAAACAAAAATTCTCCCATTGGTCGGGAAGTTCGAAACTTACCATTCCCCCATTTGGACGGTAATTCCGAAACTTATCATTCTCCCTCTTGGCCAGTAAGTCCGAAACTTACTATTCATCCCCAGGTCGGTAAGTCTAAAACTTACCAATCTCCCATTGGTCGGTATGTCCAAAACTTACCATTCTCCCTTCGGTCTGTAAATCTGAAACTTACCATTCTCCCATTTGGCAGGTAAGTATGAAACTTACCATTCAGCCTTTTGGCCTATAAGTCTGAAACTAACCATTCTCCCATTTAGTCGGCAAGTCCGAAACTTACGATTCTCCCTTTGGCGGGTATGTCCAAAACATACCATTCTCCCTTTTGGCAATTAAGTCCGAAACTTACCATTCTCCCTTTGGGTCGGTAGGTCAGAAACATACAATTCCCTCTTTAGTCGGTAAGTTCGAAACTTGCCATTCTCCATTGGGTTGGTAAGTCTGAAACTTACCATTCTCCCTCTTGGCTGGTCAGTCCTAAACTAACCATTCTCCCTCTGGTTGGTAAGTCTGAAAATTACAATTATCCCTTTTGGTCGATGAGTCCGAAACATACCATTCTCCCATTGCTCGGTAAGTCCAAAACTTACCAATCTCTCTCTTACCATTATCCCATTGGTCGGTAAGTCCGAAACTTAACATTCTCCCATTGGTCGGTAAGTCCGAAACTTACCAGTCTCCTATTGTTGGCAATTCGAAAACTTACCTTTCTCCCAATATGCCGGTATGTCCGAAACTTACCTTTCTACCTTTTGGTCGGTAAGTCCGATACTTATCATTCTCCCTTTGGCCGGTAAGTCCGATACTCACCATTCTCCCTTTAGGTCGGTAGGTTTGAAACTTACCATGCACCCTCATGGCAAGTTGGTCCGAAACTTATCATTCTCGCTTATGGTCGGTAAGTCCGAAACATACCTTTCTCCCAAGGGTCGGTAAGTCCGAAACTTACCATTCTCCCTTTTGGTCGGTAAGTCTGAAACATACCATTCTCCCCTAGGTCGGTAATTCCGAAACTTACCATTCTCCCTTTGGTCGGTAAGTCAGAAACCAACCATTCTCCCTTTTAGTCAGTAAGTCCGAAACAAACCATTCCTCCATTGGTTGGTAAGTCCAAAACATTCCATTCTCCCCATGGCCAGTAAGTACGAAACATACCATTCGCTCTTTTGGCAGATAAGTCTGAAACTTACCATTCTCCCTTTTGTCAGTTAGTTCGAAACTTACCATTCTCTCACTTGGCCGGTAAGTCCGAAACTTACCATTCTCCCTATAGGTCGGTAAGCCCGAAACATACCATTCTCCCTTTGGTCGGTAAGTTCGAAACTTACCATTCCCCCTTTTGTCGGTATTTCAGAAACTTACCATTCCCACTTTTGTGGGTAAGTCTGAAACATGTCATTCTCCCTTTGGCCGGTAAGTCCGAAACTTACGATTCTCCATTGGACGGGTTAGTCCGAAACTTACCATTCTCCCGTTTGGTCGGTAAGTCCGGTAGGTGAGAAACTTATCATTCTCCCATTGGTAGGTATGTCCTAAACATGCCATTCTCCCTTTGGCCAGTAAGTTCGAAACTTACCATTCTCCCTCTTAACTGGCCAGTCCAAAACAAACCATTCTCCCTTTCGTTGGTAAATTAGAAACTTATCATTCCACTTTTTGGTCGGGATGTCTGAAACTTACCATTCTCCATTCGGTGGGTTAGTCCGAAACTCACCATTCTCCCACTTACCATTCTCCCATTGGTCGGTAAGTCCGAAACTTATCAATCTCGCTTTGGTCAGTACGTCCGAAACTTACCATTCTCCCAATGGTCGGGAATTCCAAAACTTAGCATTCTCCATTTTGGCCAGTAAGTCCATAACTTACCATTCTCCCTTTTGGTCGGTAAGTCCAAAACTTATAATTCTCCCATTGGCCGGTAAGTCCAAAACATACCATTCTCCCTTTTGGTGGAAAGTACGAAAATTACCATTCTCTCTCATGGCCATTAAGACCAAAACTTACCATTCTCCCATTTGGTCGGTAAGTCCAAAACTTACCATTCACCCATTGGTCGGTATGTCTGAAACTTACCCTTCTCTCTTTTGGTCGATAAGTTCAAAATTTACCATTCTCCCCTTGGTCGGTAATTCCGAAACATACCATTGTCCCTTTGGTCGGTAAGTCTGAAACTTACCATTCTCCCTTTTGGTCGGTAATTTCGAAACTAACCATTCCCCCTTTGGTCGAAAAGCCCAAAACTTACCATTCTCCCTTAGTTTGGTATGTCCGAAACTTACCATTCTCCCGTTTTGTAGGTAAGTCTAAAACTTACCATTCCGCCGCATGGACGGTAAGTCCAAAACTTACCATTCCACTTTTTGGTCTGTCAGTCCAAAACCTACCAATCTCCCTTTGGCCGATAAGTCCGAAACTTACAATTCTCCACTTAATCGGTAAGTCCGAAACCTACCAATCACCCTTTTGGCTGGTAATTCCGAAACTTTCCATTCACCCTTTTGCCAGGTAGGTCCGAAACTTATCATTCCCCCTTTGGCCGGTAAGTCCGAAACATATGATTCTCCCTGTTGGCCGTTAAGTCCGAAACATACCATTCTCCCTTTTGGTCGGTAAGTCAGAAACTTACCATTCACCCCTTGGTCAGTAACTCCGAAACTTACCATTCTCCTATTTGGTCAGTAAGTTTGAAACTTACCAATCTCCCTTTGGTCGGTAAGTCCAAAATTTGTCATTCTCCCTTGGGTAGGAAAGTCTGAAACTAACGATTGTCCCATTTGGCCGGTAAGTCCGAAACTTACCATTCTCCCATTTGGCCAGTAATTCTGAAACTTACCATTCTCCCTTCGGTCGGTAAGTCCGAAACTAACAATTCTCCCGTTTGGCCAGTTAGACCGAAACTTACCATTCTCCTTTTTAGTCGGTAAGTTCGAAACTTACCATTCTCCCATTGTTTTGTAAGTCTGAAACATTCCATTCTCCATTTTTGGTCGGAAAGTACAAAACTTACCACTCACCCTTTCGTCGGTAAGTCTGAAACTTACCATTCTCCCATTGGTTTTTACATTTGAAACTAACCATTCTCCCTTTTGGCCAAAAACTCCGAAACATACCATTCTCCTTTTGGTCGGTAAGTCCGAAACTTACCATTTTCCCATTGGCCAGTAAGTACGAAACATACCATTCCCCCTTTTGGCCAGTAAGTCTGAAACTTACCATTCTCCCATTGGTCGATAAGTCCGAAACTTACCATTCTCTCACTAAGCTGGTAAGTCCGAAACTTACCAACCTCCCTTTTGGCCGGTAAGACCGAAACATACCATCCTCTCATTGGTCGATATGTCCAAAACTTAAAATTCTCTTTTAGGTCGGTAAGTCCGAAGCTTACCATTCCCCATTTTGGTTGGTATGTCCGAAAATTACCATTCTCCCTTTTGGCCAGTATGTTCGAAAATTACCATTCTCCCATTGATCAGTATGTCCGAAACTTACCATTCTCCTTTTGGTCGGTATGTTTGAAACTTACCATTCTCCCTTTGGTCAGTAAGTCCGAAACTTACCATTCTAACTTTGGCCGGTAAGTCCGAAACTTACCATTCTTCCTTTTGGACAGTAAGTCCAAAACTTACCATTCTCCCATTAAGCCGGTATGTCCGAAACTTACCAATCTCCCCTTGGTCTGTAAGTTCGAAACTTACCATTCTCCCCTTGGTCGGTTAGTCCGAAACTTACCATTCACCCTCTTGGTCAGTTAGTCCGAAACTTACCATTCAAGGTCTTCGCTAGTATGTCTGAAACTTACCATTCTCCCCTTGGTCGGTAAGTTCGAAACTTACGATTCTACCTCTTCGCCGGTAAATATGAAACTTACCATTCCTCTTTGGTCGGTAAGTCCGAAACTTACCATTCTCCCTTTTGGTCTGTAAGTCTGAAACATACCGTTCCCATTGATCGGTAAGTCCGAAACTAACCATTCTCCCTTTGGTCGGTATGTCAGAAATTTACCATTCTCTGTTTTTGTCAGTAAGTCCAAAACATACCATTCCCCATTTGGGCAATAAGTCCGAAACCTACCATTCTCCCTTTGGCCAGTAAGTCTGAAACATATCATTCTCCCAATTGGCCGGTTAGTCCAAAACTTACCATTCTCCCTTTGGTCGGTATGTCCGAAACTTACCATTCTACTTTCTAGCCGGTAAGTCCGAAACTTTCCATTCAATCTTTTGGCAGGTAAGTCCGAAACTTACCATTCTCCCTCCAAGCTGATCGGTCCAAAACTAACCATTTTCTGTCTAGTTGGTAAGTATGGAAATTACCATTCTCCCTTTTGGTCTGTAAGACCGAAACATACCATTCTACCATTGCTCAGTAAGTCCAAAACTTACCATTCTCCCATTGGTCGGTAAGACCCAAACATGACATTCTCCCTTTGGTCGGTAATTCCGAAACATTTTAGTCACCCATTGGTCGGTAATTTGAAAACTTACCTTTCTCCCTTTTGGCCGGTATGTCCGAAACTAACCATTCTCCATTTTGGTCAGTAAGTCTGATACTTATCATTCTCCCATTGGCAGGTGAGTCCTAAACTTACCATTCTCCCTTTAAGTCGGTACATCCAAAACTTACGATTCACGCTCTCAAGCAGTAGGTCTGAAACTTACCATTCTATCTTATGGTCGGTATGTCCGAAACATACCTTTCTCCCATTGGTCGGTTAGTCCGAAACTTACCATTCTCCCTTTGGGTCGATAAGTCTGAAACATATCATTCTCCCCAAGGTCGGTAATTCCGAAACTTACCATTCTCCCATTGGTCGGTAAGTCCGAAACCAACCATTCTCCCTTTTAGTCGGTAAGTCCGAAACTAAAAATTCCTCCATTGGTCGGTAAGTCCGAAACTAACCATTCTCCCCATGGTAGGTTAGTCCAAAACTTACCAATCTCCCTTTTGGTCAGTAAGTTCGAAACATACCTTTCCCCCTCTTGGCCGGTAAGTCCGAAACTTACCATTCAGTTTTTGGTCGGTCAGTCCGATACATACCAATCTCCCATTGGTTGGTAAGTCTGAAACTTACCATTCTCCCATTGGTCGGTAAGTCCGAAACTTACCACTCTCCCGTTGGTCGGTAAGTTCGAAACATACCATTCTCCCTTTTGGCTGGTATGTCCGAAACTTTCCATTCACGCTTTGGCTGGTAAGTCCGAAAGTTACCATGCTCCCCATGGTTGGTAATTCCAAAACTTACCATTCATCCATTGCCCGGTAAGTCCGAAACTTACCATTCCCCATTTGGGTCGTATTTCTGAAGCCTACCAATCTCCCTTTGGCCTAATAGTCTGAAATATACCATTCTCCATTTTGGCCGGTAAGTCCGAAACTTACCATTCTCCCTTTGGTCGGTAAGTCCGGAACAAACCATTCTCCCTTTTGGCCTATAAGTCCGAAACTATCCATTCACCCTTTCGGTTGGTAATACCGAAATTTACCAATCTCCCCGTGGTCGATAATTCTGACACTTACCATTCTCCCTTTTGGCCGATATGTCCGAAACTTACCATTCTCACGTTCGGCCCGTAAGTCCCAAACTTACCACTCTCCCTTTTGGACGGTAAGTCTGAAACATAAATTCTCCCGTTGGTCGGAAAGTCCGAAACTTACCATTCCCCCATTTGGTCGGTAATTCTGAAACCTACCAATCTCCCTCATGGCCGGTAATTCCGAAACTTACTATTCTCCCCCAGGTTGGTAAGTCCGAAACATACCAATCTCCCTTTGGTCGGTATGTCCAAAACTTACCATTCTCCCTTCGGTCTGTAAATTCGAAACATACCATTCTCCCATTTGGCAGGTAAGTACGAAACTTACCATTCTCCCTTTTGGCCACTATGTCCAAAACATACCATTCTCCCATTTGGTCGGTATGTCAGAAACCTACGATTCTCCCTTTGGTGGGTATGTCTGAAACATACCATTCTCCCTTTTGGCAAGATAGTCTGAAACTTACCATTCTCCCTTTCGATCGGTAGGTCAGAAACTAACCATTCTCTCATTGGTAGGTAAGTCCGAAACTTGCCATTCTCCCTTTGGTCGGTAAGTCCTAAACTTACCATTCTCCTTCAAGGGTGGTCAGTCCAAAACTAACCATTCTCCCTGTGGTTGGTAAGTCTGAAAATTACCATTCTCCCTTTTGGTCGGTAAATCTGAAACATACCATTCTCCCATTGGTCGGTAAGTCCGAAACTTACCAATCTCCCTCTTACAATTCTCCCATTGGTCGGTAAGTCCAAAACTTGACATTCCCCCTTTGGTTGGTAATTCTGAAACTTTTCAGTCTCCCATTGGTCGGTAATATGAAAACTTACCTTTCTCCCTTTTGGCCGGTATGTCCGAAACTAACCATTCTCCATTTTGGTCGGTAAGTCTGATACTTATCATTCTCCCTTTGGCCGGTAAGTCCTAAACTTACCATTCTCCCTTTTAGGTCGGTATGTCTGAAACTTACGATTCACGCTCTTGGCCGGTAGGTCCGAAACTTACCATTCTCTCTTTTGGTCGGTAAGTCCGAAACATACCTTTCTCCCATTGGTCGGTAAGTCCGAAACTTACCATTCTCCCTTTGGGTCGGTAAGTCTGAAACATATCATTCTCCCCTATGTCTGTAATTCTGAAACTTACCATTCTCCCTTTGGTCGGTAAGTTTGAAACCAACCATTCTCCCTTTTAGTCGATAAGTCCGAAACTAACCATTCCTCCATTGGTCAGTATGTCCGAAGCTCGCCATTCTACCGTTTGGCTGGTAAGTCCAAAACTTACGATTCACGCTCTTGGCCTGTAGGTCCGAAACTTACCATTCTCTCTTTTGATCGGTAAGTCCAAAACATACCATTCTCCCATTGGTCGGTAAGTCTGAAACTTACCATTCTCCCTTTGAGTCGGTAAGTCTGAAACATATCATTCTCCCCTATGTCGGTAATTCCAAAACTTACCATTCTCCCTTTGGTCGGTAAGCCTGAAACCAACCATTCTCCCTTTTAGTCGATAAGTCTGAAACTAACCATTCCTCCATTGGTCGGTAAGTCCGAAGCTCTCCATTCTACCTTTTGGCCGGTAAGTCCGAAACTTTCCATACACCCTTTTGGCTGGTAAGACCGAAACTTACCATTCTCCCGTTAGCCCGTAATTCTGAAACTTGTCATTCTCCCTCTAGGCCAGTAAGTCCGAAACGTACCATTCTACCTCTTCGCCAGTAAGTCTGAAACTTACCATTCTCTCCTTGGTCGGTAAGTCGGAAACTTACCATTCTACCTCTTCACCGGCACGTCTGGAACTTACCACTCTCCCCTCGATCCATTAGTCCGAAACTTACAATTCTCTCTTTTGGTATGTAAGTTCGAAACTTACTGTTCCCCATTGGTCAGTAAGTCTGAAACTTACCGTTCTCCTGTTGGTCAGTTGGTCTGAAACTTACCATTCTCTCTTTTGCTCAGTAAGTCCGAAACTTACCATTCCACATTTTGGTAGTAAGTCCAAAACCAACCATTCTCCCTTTGGCCTATAAGTTCGAAACATACCATTCTCCTGTTTGGCCGATAAGTCTGAAACTTACCATTCTCCCTTTGGTCTGTAAGTTCGAAACATACCATTCTCCCTTTTGGATAGTATGTCTAAAACTTTCCATTCACGCTTTTGGATGGTAAGTTCGAAAGTTACCATTCTCCCCATGGTCGATAAATCCGAAACTTACATTCACCCTTTGCCTGGTAAGTCCGAAACTTACCATTCCCCAATTGGGTTGTATTTCCGAAACCTACCATTCCCCTGTTGGCCTAAAACTCTGAAACATACCATTCTCCCATTTGGCCAGTAAGTCCGAAACTTACCATTCTCCCTTTTGGTCGGTAAGTCCGAAACATACCATTCTCCCATTGGTCGATAAGTCTGAAACTTACCATTCTCCCTTTGGGTCGGTAACTCCGAAACATATCATTCTCCCCTATGTCGGTAATTCCGAAACTTACCATTCTCCCTTTGGTCGGTAAGCCTGAAACCAACCATTCTCCCTTTTAGTCGATAAGTCTGAAACTAACCATTCCTCCATTGGTCGGTAAGTCCGAAGCTCTCCATTCTACCTTTTGGCCGGTAAGTCCGAAACTTTCCATACAACCTTTTGGCTGGTAAGACCAAAACTTACCATTCTCCTGTTAGCCCATAATTCTGAAACTTGTCATTCTCCCTCTAGGCCAGTAAGTCCGAAACGTACCATTCTACCTCTTCGCCAGTAAGTATGAAACTTACCATTCTCCCCTTGGTCGGTAAGTCAGAAACTTACCATTCTACCTCTTCACCGACAAGTCTGGAACTTACCACTCTCCCCTCGATCCGTTAGTCCGAAACTTACAATTCTCTCTTTTGGTATGTAAGTCCGAAACTTACTGTTCCCTGTTGGTCAGTAAGTCCGAAACTTACCGTTCTCCTGTTGGTCGGTGGGTCTGAAACTTACCATTCTCTCTTTTGCTCAGTAAGTCCGAAACTTACCATTCCACATTTTGGTAGTAAGTCCAAAACCAACCATTCTCCCTTTGGCCTGTAAGTTCGAAACATACCATTCTCCTGTTTGGTCGGTAAGTCTGAAACTTACCATTCTCCCTTTGGTCGGTAAGTTCGAAACATACCATTCACCCTTTTGGCTGGTATGTCCGAAACTTTCCATTCACGCTTTTGGATGGTAAGTTCGAAAGTTACCATTCTCCTCGTGGTCGGTAATTCCGAAACTTACATTCACCCTTTGCCCGGTAAGTCTGAAACTTACCATTCCCCAATTGGGTTGTATTTCCAAAACCTACCATTCCCTTGTTGGCCTAAAAATCTGAAACATACCATTCTCCCATTTGGCCTGTAAGTCCGAAACTTACCATTCTCCCTTTGGTCGGTAAGTCCAAAACTTCCCACTCTCCCTTTCGGCCGATAAGTCCAAAACTATCCATTCACCCTTTAGGCTGGTAAGTCCAAAATTTACCAATCTCCCCGTGGTCGGTAATTCCGACACTTACCATTCTCCCTTTTGGACGGTATGTCCGAAACTTACTATTCTCCCTTTCGACCCGTAAGTCCGAAACTTACCACTCCCCCTATTGGTCGGTAAGATAAATTCTCTCGTTGGTCGGAAAGTCCGAAACTTACCATTCCCCCATTTGGTCGGTAATTCTGAAACTTACCATTCTCCCTCTTGGCCTGTATGTCCGAAACTTACTATTCTCCCCCAAGTCGGTAAGTCTGAAACATACCAATCTCCCTTTGGTCGGTATGTCCAAAACTTACCATTCTCCCTTCGGTCTGTAAATCCAAAACTTACCATTCTCCCATTTGGCAGGTATGTACGAAACTACCACACTCCCTTTTGGCCACTAAGTCCAAAACATACCATTCTCCCATTTGGTCGGTATGTCCGAAACTTACAATTCTCCCTTTGATGGGTATGTCTAAAACATACCATTCCCCCTTTTGGCAAGTTAGTTTGAAAATTACCATTCTCCCTTTGGGTCAGTAAGTCAGAAACTAACCATTCTCTCATTGGCCAGTAAGTCCGAAACTTGCCATTCTCCATTTGGGTCTGTAAGTCAGAAACTAACCATTCTCTCATTGGCCGGTAAGTCCGAAACTTGCTATTCTCCCTTTGGTCGGTAAGTTCGAAACTTACCATTCTCCCTCTAGGTTGGTAAGTCCAAAACTAACCATTCTCCCTCTGGTTGGTAAGTCCGAAACATACCATTCTCCCATTGGTCGGTAAGTCCGAAACTTACCAATCTCCCTCTTACCATTCTCCCATTGGTCGGTAAGTCCGAAACTTGACATTCTCCCTTTGGTTGGTAATTCCGAAACTTTTCAGTCACTAATTGGTCGGTAATTTGAAAACTTACCTTTCTCCCTTTTGGCCGGTATGTCCGAAACTAACCTTTCTCCCTTTTGGTCGGTAAGTCCGATACTTATCATTCTCCCTTTGGCAGGTAAGTCCGAAACATACCATTCTACCTTTAGCTCGGTATGTCCAAAAATTACCATCACCCTCTTGGCAGGTTGGTTCGAAACTAACCATTCTCTCTTATGGTCGGTAAGTCCGAAACATACCTTTCTCCCATTGGTCGGTAAGTCGACAACTTTCCATTCTCCCTTTTGGTTGGTAAATTTGAAACATACCATTCTCCCCTAGGTCGGTAATTCTGAAACTTACCATTCACCCTTTGGTCGGTAAGTCTAAAACCAACCATTCTCCCATTTAGTCGGTAAGTCCGAAACTAACCATTCCACCAATGGTCGGTAAGTCCAAAACTTACGATTCTCCCATTGGCGGGAAAGTCCAAAACATACCATTCTCCCTTTTGGCCGATAAGTCTGAAACTTGCCACTCACCATTTGGGTCAGTACGTTAGAAACTAACCATTCTCCCGTTGGTAAGTAAGTCCGAAGGTTGCCATTCTCCCTTTGGTCGGTAAGTCTGAAACGTACCATTCTTCCACTTGGCTAGTCTGTCCAAAACATACCAATCTCCCCCTTACCATTCTCCCATTGGTCGGTAAGTTCGAAATTAACATTCTCTCATTGGCCAGTAAGTCCAAAACTTACCAATCTCCCTCTAACCATTATCCCATTGGTCGATAAGTCCAAAACTTAACACTCTCCCTTTAGTCAGTAAGTCTGAAACTTACCAGTCTCCCATTGGTCGGTAATTTGAAAACTTAGCTTCCCCCCATTTGGCCGGTATATCCGGAACTAACCATTCTCCATTTTGGTCGGTAAGTCCGATACTTATCATTCTCCCTTTAGTCGGTTAGTCCGAAACTTACTATTCTCCCTTTCGGTCGGTAAGTCCGAAACTTACCATTCACGCCCTTAGCCAGTAGGTCCGAAACTTACCATTCTATCTTTTGGTCGGTATGTCCGAATCATACCTTCCTCCCATTGGTCAGTAAGTCTGAAACTTACCATTCTCCCTTTGGGTCGGTAAGTCTGAAACATACCATTCTCCCCTAAGTCAGTAATTCTGAAACTCACCATTCTCCCTTTGGTCGGTATGTCCGAAACCAACCATTCTCCCTTTTAGTCGGTAAGTCCGAAACTAACCATTCCCCTTTGGGCAAGTAAGTCCGAAACTTACCATTCTCCCTTTGGTCGATTAGTTCGAAACTTACCACTCACCTACTGGTCAGTAAGTTTGAAACTTACCATTCTCCCTTTGGTTGGTATGTCTGAAGCTTACCAATCTCCCTTTTGGCCAGTATGTCCGAAACTTACCATTCTCCATTTGGTCGGTAAGTCTGAAACATACCATTCTCCCTTTCGCTAGTAAGTACGAAACATACCATTCCCTCTTTTGGCCGTTAACACCGAAACTTACCATTCTCCCTTTGGTCGGTTAGTCCGAAACTCACCATTCTCTCACTTGGCCGATATGTCCGAAACTTACCATTCTCACTTTTGGCTGGTAAGCCTGAAACTTTCTATTCTCTCTTAAGTCGATATGTCTAAAACTTAAAATCCTCCTTTTGGTCGGTATGTCCAAAGCTTACCATTCTCCCCTTTGGTCGGTAAGTCAGAAACTTACCATTCTTCCTTTTTGCCAGTAAGTCCGATACTTACCATTCTCCCATTAGTCCGTATGTCCGAAACTTACCATTCTCCATTTGGTCGGTATGTCCTTAACTAACCATTCTCCCTTTGGTAGGTAAGTCCAAAACATGCCATTCACCCTTTGGCCGGTAAGTTTGAAACTTACCATTCTCCATCTTGACTGGTTAGTCCAAAACTTACCATTCTCCCTTTCGTTGGTAAGTCTGAAACCTGCCATTCCACCTTTTTGTCGGGAAGTCTGAAACTTACCATTCTCCTGTTGGTGGGTCAGTCCGAAACTCATCATTCTCCCTCTTACAATTCTTCCATTGGTCGGTAAGTCCGAAACTTAACAATCTCGCTTTGGTCGGTACGTCCGAAACTTACCATTCTCCCAATGGTCTGGAATTCCAAAACTTAACATTCTCCCTTTTGGCCGGTAAGTCCAAAACTAACCATTCTCCTTTTTGGTCGGTAAGTCCAAAACTTACAATTCTCCCATTGGCCGGTAAGTCCAGAACATACCATTCTCCCTTTTAGTCGAAAAGTACGAAACTTACCATTCTCTCTCCTGGCCAGTTAGTCTGAAACATACCATTCTCTCATTTTGTAGGTAAGTCCAAAACTTACCATTCTCCCTTTGGTCGGTATGTCCGAAACTTACCCTTCTCCCATTTGGTCAGTAAGTTCGAAATTTACCATTCTTCCCATGGTCGGTAATTCCGAAACATACCATTGTCCCTTTCGTCGATAAGTTTGAAACTTACCATTCCCCCTTTTAGTCGGTAATTTCAAAACTAACCATTCCCCCTTTGGTCGGAAAGCCCAAAACTTACCATTCTCCCCTTGGTCGGTAAGTCCGAAACTTACCATTCCCCCTTTTTGTCGGTAAATCTGAAACTTACCATTCCACCGCTTGGTCGGTAAGTCTGGCACTTACCATTCCGCCTTTTGGTCGGTCAGTCCGAAACTTACCAATCTCCATTTGGCCGGTAAGTCCGAAACTTACAATTCTCCCCTTGGTCGGTAAGTTCGAAACCTACAAATCACCCTTTTGGCTGGTAATTCTGAAACTTTCCATTCACCCTTTTCCCAGGTAGGTCCGAAACTTATCATTTCCCCTTTGGCCAGAAAGTTTGAAACATACGATTCTCCCTCTAGGCCGGTAAGTTTGAAACATACCATTCTCCCTTTTTAACGGTAAGTCAAAAACATACCATTCACCCCTTGGTCGGTAAGTCCGAAACTTACCAATCTCCCATTTGGTCAGTAAGTCTGAAACATGCCAATCTCCCTTTGGTCGGTAAGTCCGAAATTTATCATTCTCCCTTCGGTCGGTAAGTCCGAAACTAACCATTCTCCTAGTTGGTCGGTAAGTCCGAATCTTACCATTATCTCATTTGGCCAGTAAGTCTGAAACTTACCATTCTCCCTTTTAGTCGGTAAGTCCGAAACAAGCCATTCTCCCATTTGGCTAGTTAGACGGAAACTTACCATTCTCCCTTTTAGTCTGTAAGTCCGAAACTTACCATTTTCCCATTGTTTTGTACGTCCAAAACTTTCCACTCTCCCCTTTGGTCAGAAAGTACGAAACTTACCACTCTCCCTTTGGTCGGTAAGTCTGAAACTTACCATTCTCCCATTGGTTGGTACGTTTGAAACTAACCATTCTCCCTTTTGGCCAGTAAGTCTGAATCTTACTGTTCTCCTTTGGGTCGGTAAGTCCGAAGCTTACCATTCTCTCTTTTGGCTGGTAAGTCCGAAACTTACCATTCTCCCGTTGGTCGGTTATTTCGAAACTTACCATTCTCTCACTTGGCCGGTAAAACCAAAACTTACCATTCTCCCTTTTAGCCGGTAAGCCCGAAACATACCATCCTCTCTTTGGTCGGTAAGTCCGAAACTTAAAATTCACCTTTAGGTCAGTTAGCCCAAAGCTTACCATTATCCCTTTTGGTTGGTAAGTCTGAAACTTACCATTCTCCCTTTTGGCCAGTAATTCCGAAAATTACCATTCTCCCTTTGATCGGTATGTCCGAAACTTACTATTCTCCTTTTGGTCGGTAAGTCCGAAACTTACCATTCCTCCTTTAGTCGGTAAGTCCGAAACTTACCGTTCCCCTTCTTGGTAGGTTAGTCCAAAACTTATCATTCAACCTCTTCGCCAATAAGTCTGAAACTTATCATTCTCCCCATGGTCGATAAGTCCGAAACATACCATTCTACCCCTTCACTGGTAAGTCTGAAACTTACCATTCTCCCCTTGGTCGGTAAGCCCGAATCTTACCATTCTCCCTTTTGGTCGGTAAGCCCGAAAGTTACCGTTCCCCATTGGTCGGTAAGTCCGAAACTAACCATTCTCTCTTTGGTCGGTATGTCTGAAACTTACCGTTCCCCCTTTTGGCCAATAAGTCCGAATCTTACCATTCTCCCTTTGGTTGGTATGTCTGAAACTTACCATTCTCCCATTTGGTAGGTAAGTCCGAAACTTACAATTCTCCCATTTGGCCTGTCAGTCCGAAACATACAATTCTCCCTTTTAGTCGGTAAGTCCGAAACTTACCATTCTCTTGTTGTTTTGTATGTCCGAAACTTACCACTCTCCCTTTTGGTCGGTAGGTACGAAACTTACCACTCACCTGTTGATCGGTAAGTATGAAACTAACCATTCTCATTTTGGTCGGTATGTCTGAAGCTTACCATTCTCCCTTTTGGCGAGTAAGTCCAAAACTTACCATTCTCCATTTGGTCGGTAAGTCAGAAACATACCATTCTCCCTTTTGCCAATAAGTACGAAATATACCATTCCCAATTTTGGCTTGTAACTCCGAAACTTACCATTCTCTCTTTGGTCGGTTAGTCTGAAATTTACCAATCTCTCACTTGCCTGGTAAGTTCGAAACTTACCATTCTCAATTTTGGCAGGTAAGCCCAAAACATTCTATTCTCTCTTAAGTCAGTATGTCCAAAACTTAAAATTCTTCTTTAGGTCGGTATGTCCGAAGCTTACCATTCTCCCCTTTGGTCAGTAAGTTAGAAACATACCATTCACCCTTTTCGCCAGTAAGTCCGAAACTTACCATTCTCCCATTAGTCCGTATGTCCGAAACTTACCATTCTCCATTTGGTCGGTATGTTCGAAACATACCACTCTCACTTTGGTCGGTAAGTCCGAAATTTACCACTCTCCCTTCGGTCGGTAAGTCCGAAACTAACCATTCTCCCATTTGATCGGTAAGTCCGAAACTTACCATTCTCCTATTTGGCTAGTAAGTCCGAAACTTACCATTCTCCCTTCGGTCGATAAGTCCGAAACAAACCATTCTCCCAATTGGCTAGTTAGACCGAAACTTACCATTCTCCCTTTTAGTCGGTAAGTCCAAAATTTACCATTCTCCCATCAGTCGGTAAGTCTGAAACTAACCATTCTCCCATTTGGTCGGTAAGTCAGAAACTTACCATTCTCCCATTTGCCAGTAAGTCCAAAACTTACCATTCTCCCTTCGGTCGGTAAGTCCGAAACAAACCATTCTCCCATTTGGCTAGTTAGACCGAAACTTACCATTCTCCCTTTTAGTCGGTAAGTCCGAAATTTACCATTCTCCCATCGGTCGGTAAGTCTGAAACTAACCATTCTCCCATTTGGTCGGTAAGTCCGAAACTTACCATTCTCCCATTTGGCCAGTAAGTCCAAAACTTACCATTCTCCCTTCAGTCAGTAAGTCCGAAACAAACCATTCTCCCATTTGGCTAGTTAGACCGAAACTTACCATTCTCCCTTTTAGTCGGTAAGTCCGAAACTTACCATTTTCCTGTTGTTTTGTACGTCCGAAACTTTCCACTCTCCCCTTTGGTCGGAAAGTACGAAACTTACCACTCTCCCTTTGGTCGGTAAGTCTGAAACTTAACAATCTCCCATTGGTTTGTACGTTTGAAACTAACCATTCTCCCTTTTGGCCAGTAAGTCCAAAACTTACCATTCTCCTTTTGGTCGGTAAGTCCGAAACTTACCATTCTCCCTTTGGCCAGTAAGTACGAAACATACCATTCCCCCTTTTGGCCGGTACGTCCGAAACATACCATTCCCCCTTTGGTCGGTTAGACCGAAACTTACCTTTCTCTCACTTGGTAGGTAAGACCGAAATTTACCATTCTCTCTTTTGGCCGGTAAGCCCGAAACATATCATCCACTCATTGGTTGGTATGTCCAAAATTTAAAATTCTACTTTAGGTCGGTAAGCCCGAAGCTTACCATTCTCCCTTTTAGTCGGTAAGTCCGAAACTTACCATTCTCCCCTTTGGCTGGTAAGTTCGAAAATTACCATTCTCCCAATGATCGGTATGTCCGAAACTTACCATTCTCCTTTTGGTCAGTATGTTCGAAACTTACCATTCTCCCTTTGGTCGGAAAGTCTGAAACATACCATTCTACCATTGGCATGTAAGTCTGAAACTTACCATTCTCCCATTTGGCACCATGGTCGGTAAGCTTGAAACTTACCATTCTCCCTCCTGGTCGGTTAGTCCGGAACTTACCATTCTACCTCTTTGCCAGTATGTCTGAAACTTATCATTCTCCCCCTTGGTCGATTAGTCCGAAACTTACCATTCTACCTCTTCGCTGGTAAATCTGAAACTTACCATTCTCTCCTTAGTCGGTAATTCCGAAACTTACCATTCTCCCTTTTGGTCTGTAAGTCTGAAACTTATCGTTCCCCATTGGTCGGTAAGTTTGAAACTTACCATTCTACCTTTAGTCGGTATGTCTGAAACTTACCATTCTCCCTTTTGGCCCGTATGTCCAAAACAAACCATTCACCATTTGGGTAATAAGTCTGAAACCTATCATTCTCCCTTTGGCCAGTAAGTCTGAAAGATACCATTCTCCCTTTTGGCCGGTAAGTCCGAAACTAACCATTCTCCCTTTGATCAGTATGTCCGAAACTTACCATTCTACCTTTTGGCCGGTAAGTCCGAAACTTTCCATTCACCGTTTTGGCTGGTATGTATGCAATTTACCATTCTCCCTGTGGTTGGTAATTCCGAAAATTATCATTCTCCCTTTTGCCGGTAAACTTGAAACTTACCATTCCACCTCTTCGCCGGTAAATCTGAAACTTACCACTCTCCCCTCGGTTGATAAGTTTGGAACTTACCATCCTACCTCTTCACCGGTAAATCTGAAACTTACCATTCTCCACTTGCTCGGTAAGTCCGAAACTTACCATTCTCCCTTTTAGTTTGTAAGTCCAAAACTTACCGTTCCCCATTAGTCGGTAAGTCTGAAACTTACCATTCTCCCTTTGGTCGGTATGTCTGAAATTTACCATTTTCCCTTTTGGCCAGTAAGTCTGAAACTTACCATTCCCCATTTGGGCAGTAAGTCTGAAACCTACCATTCTCCCATTGGCCAGTAAGTCCGAAACATACTATTCTCCCTTTTTGCTGGTAAGTCTGAAACTTACCATTCTCCCTTTGGTCGGTTCGTCCGAAACTTACCATTCTACCATTTGGCCGGTAAGTCCAAAACTTTCCATTCACTCGTTTTGCTGGTAAGTCTGAAATTTACTATTCTCCCCGTGGTCGGTAATTCCGAAAATTACCATTCTATAATTGGTCGGTAAGTCTAAAACTTACCATTCTCCCCTTGGTCGGTAAGTCAAAAACTTACCAGTCTCCCTCTTGGTCGATTAGTCTGAAACTTACCATTCTACCTCTTCACCAGTAAGTCTGAAACTTACCATTCTCCCCTTTGTCGTTAAGTCTGAAACTTACCATTCTCTAGTTTTGCCTGTAAGTCCAAAACTTACCATTCCGCATTGGTCAGTAAGTCCGAAACTTACCATTCTCCCTTTCGTCGATATGTCTGAAATTTACCATTCTCCCATTTGGCTAGTAAGTTTGATACTTACCATTCCCCATTTGGGCGGTAAGTCTGAAACCTACTATTCTCCCTTTCGCTAGTAAGTCTGAAACATACCATTCTCCCTTTGGTTAGTAAGTCTGAAACTTACCATTCTACCATTTGGCCAGTAAGTCCGAAACTATCCATCCACCCTTTTGGCTAGTAAGTACGAAATTTACCATTCTCCCTGTGGTCGGTAATTCCGAAACTAACCATTCTCCCTTTGGCCAGTAAGTCTGAAACTTAACATTCTCCCTTTTGGTCGGTATGTTCGAAACTTACCATTCTCCCTTTCGGCTGGTAAGTCTAAAACTTACCATTCTCCCTTTTGGTCGGTAAGTCTGAAACATAAATTCTCCCGATGGTCGGAAAGTCTGAAACTTACCATTCACCAATTTGGTCGGTAATTCCGAAACATACCATTCTCCCTCTTGGCCGGTAAGTCCGAAACTTTCTATTCTCCCCTAGGTCGGTAAGTTCGAAACTTACCATTCTCCCTTTGGTCGGTATGTCCAAAACTTACCATTCTCCCATTTTGCCGGTAAGAATGAAACTTACCATTCTCCCATTCGGCATGTATGTCCGAAACTTATCATTCACCCATTTGGTCGGTAAGTCCATAACTTACGATTCTACCATTGGCGGGTATGTCCAAAACATACCATTCTTCCTTGTGGCGGGTAA
Source organism: Posidonia australis (assembly GCA_024699735.1). Taxonomy (NCBI): domain Eukaryota; kingdom Viridiplantae; phylum Streptophyta; class Magnoliopsida; order Alismatales; family Posidoniaceae; genus Posidonia; species Posidonia australis. Next base: position 21,501 of record JAMKQA010002970.1, read on the forward strand.
GTCCGAAACTTGTCATTCTCCCTTTGGGTCATTAGGTCAGAAACTAACCATTATCCCTTTGGTCAGTAAGTCCGAAACTTGCCATTCTCCCTTTGGTCAATAAATCTGAAACATACGATTCTACCTCTTGGCTGGTCAGTCCATAACTAACCTTTCTCCCTCTAGTTGGTAAGTCTGAAAAATACCATTCTCCCTTTTGGTTGGTAAGTCCGAAACATACCAATCTCCCTCTTACCATTCTGCCATTGGTCAGTAAGTCTAGAACTTAACATTCTCCCATTGGTCGGTAAGTCCAAAACTTACAAATCTCCCTCTTACAATTCTCCCATTGGTCGGTAAGTCTGAAACTTACCAGTCTCCCATTTGTTGGTAATTTGAAAACTTACCTTTTTCCCTTTTGACTGGTATGTCCGAAACTAACCATTCTCCATTTTGGTCGTTAAGTCCGATACTTATCATTCTCCCTTTGGCCGGTAAGTCTGATACTTACCAATCTCCCTTTAGGTCGGTAAGTCCAAAACTTACCATTCACACTCTTGGCCAGTAGGTCCGAAACTTACCATTCTCTCTTTTGGTCGGTAAGTCCGAAACATACCATTCTCCCATTGGTCAGTAAGTCCAAAACTTACCAATCTCCCTATGGGTTGTTAAGTCCGAAACATACCATTCTCCCCTAGGTCGGTAATTCTGAAACTTACCATTTTGCCTTTGGTCGGTAAGTCCGAAACCAACCACTCTCCCTTTTAGTTGGTAAGTCAGAAACTAACCATTCCTCCATTGGTCGGTAAGTCCGAAACTAACCATTCTCCCCATGGTCGGTTAGTTCAAAACATACCATTCTTCCTTTTGGTCGGTAAGTCTGAAACATACCATTCCCCTACTTGGCCGGTAAGTCCGAAACTAACCATTCTACCTTTTGATCGGTCAGTCTGAAACTTACCAATCTCCCATTGGTTGGTAAGTCCGAAACTTATCATTCTCCCTTTGGTCGGTAAGTTCAAAGCTCTCCATTCTCCCTTTTGGCCAGTAAGTCTGAAACATTCCATTCACCCTTTTGGCCGGTAACAACGAAACTTACCATTCTCCCTTTGGCCCGTAGGTCCGAAACTTACCATTCACCCTCTTGGCTAGGAAGTCCGAAACTTACTATTCTCCGCTTTGGTGGTAAGTTAGAAACTTACCACTCCCCCTCTTGGCCGGTATGTCCGAAACTAACCATTCTCCATTTTGGTCATTATGTCCGATACTTATCATTCTCCCTTTGGCCGGTAAGTCTGATACTTACCAATCTCCCTTTAGGTCGGTAAGTCCAAAACTTACCATTCACACACTTGGCCAGTAGGTCCGAAACTTACCATTCTCTCTTTTGGTCGGTATGTCCGAAACATACCATTCTCCCATTGGTCAGTAAGTCCAAAACTTACCAATCTCCCTATGGGTCGTTAAGTCCGAAACATACCATTCTCCCCTAGGTCGGTAATTTTGAAACTTACCATTCTGCCTTTGGTCGGTAAGTCCGAAACCAACCACTCTCCCTTTTAGTCGGTAAGTCAGAAACTAACCATTCCTCCATTGGTCGGTAAGTCCAAAACTAACCATTCTCCCCATGGTCGGTTAGTTCAAAACATACCATTCTCCCTTTTGGTCAGTAAGTCTGAAACATACCATTCCCCTACTTGGCCGGTAAGTCCGAAACTAACCATTCTGTCTTTTGATCGGTCAGTCTGAAACTTACCAATCTCCCATTGGTTGGTAAGTCCGAAACTTATCATTCTCCCTTTGGTCGGTAAGTTCGAAGCTCTCCATTCTCCCTTTTGGCCAGTAAGTCTGAAACATTCCATTCACCCTTTTGGTCGGTAACAACGAAACTTACCATTCTCCCTTTGGCCCGTAGGTCCGAAACTTACCATTCACCCTCTTGGCTAGTAAGTCCGAAACTTACTATTCTCCGCTTTGGTGGTAAGTTAGAAACTTACCACTCCCCCTCTTGGCCGGTATGTCCGAAACTTAACATTCTCCCTATTGGTCGGTATGTCCGAAACTTACCAATCCCCCTTTGGTTGGTATGTCTGAAACTTACCATTCTCTCTTTTGGCCAGTAAGTCCGGAACATACCTGTGACCATGCTGGTGGAACCACTGGGGCGCGGTTCAATAAAACCTGACTCTAGTGTGCGGGAACACACTGGGAGGTCCGATACAGTCACGGCGAAAATGGTGAATCCGGAGGAAGAGACAAGACTCGGAAACACCAAAGGGAAAACAAAAGGATAAGGAAAAGGAGTCGCCACCTAGTCTTT
>JAMKQA010002971.1:0-28923 GCA_024699735.1 Posidonia australis
CCCCCCCCCCCCCCCCATTGCAAGGGAAAAATGGGGGGAAAAGGAGAGAAAAAACTTTGAAAATTTGAGGGGAAAGCAACCAAAGAGTTTTCTTTCAACCTGAGCGACCAGAGGAGTCTCAGATCAGAGAGGAAGCTCAGAGAGGAGAAGAATTCAAGGTTCAGGCCAACTCCGGCAAGCTTCGGCGACCTCCTTTACTATCAACTCAGGTAAGCACTGATCCCTGTCCAATTCCTTTCAAGTTCAGACCTCTAGGACCTCCTCTACCTTCCCCAATCGATTCTAGTAGGGCCAGGTAGCTGGCTTGGCCAGAATCATCGGATTTTTGGGTCGCCAGATTCGATTTTCCGGTGAGGGATAGACTCCCTCTTGCTTCTCCACTCCTCTATATGCCGTGATATGTCCTCTGGAACCCTCCAGGAAGTGTTCGCCGGATCCGCAGTCACTATCGTCGGAGAAGATGACCTCTGGAAGGGGTAGACCGAGTGCCTCACACCTTGCAACCTCTCTGACCCCTGGGACATGTTCCCCTGCTCTCCCCCAACACACTAGAGCATCGAAGACCTCGATTAGTGCCTCGAACCTCCTCCGCAGTTGCCATCGCTGGAGGTGAACCAGAGCTTGATCGGGAGAGGAGCTCACGCAGCCATTCTTCATTATGGAGGGTGGGAAACCTTCCTCTTCGCGCCCTCAGCCTTCCTAGAGCCCAAAAACGTCGACCCACTACCTCGAAAGACCTTTTCTTCTCAAATGCTATCATCAGAGTCGTGTCAACGACGAGGGAGGTGGGAAGCAACCTCCGACCGTCCAACGCTTCATCGGAGCCGCTTGATGTTTTCCTTTTCCCTCATTGCTCCCAGTGGGCTTGGATGCCAGATCAGGCATAAGGATGGCTTGGAAGGACATCATAGATGCCCGTCGACGGTGGGGTTCTGTCGTTGATGGTCATTGCTCTTCTTTTAAAATAAAATAAAATAATGAAAGTATCTTTTTAAAAAACTCTGTCTTTTCTTTTATTGCAATTAGGTCCTTATTTCTTGCATTTAAGCCCCTACATGAGATTTTTAGTCAATTTAATAATGATTTGTTTTGAAGAATTGCAGTGTGACCCCTGAACATTTTTGTTAATGTTTTCCAGGCTCTAATTTTTGACATAAACCCTCTGATTTACTTTTAATTCATCTTAAGTCCATAATTTGCACAAGAAAACCTTGGATTTCATTGAAATTGTTTTGAATGCATGATTTTCCTAGCACAATTGCAAATTAAACCCTGGAGATTTAAATTTTTACTCATATGTGTTCAGAATTGCATTTTAAATCCTGAACTTCACTGATTTCACACTGAATGCATGTTTTTTAGAGTAAATTTGCAGAATAGTCCCTAAAGTTTCATGTTTTCAAACATAAGTCCATTATCTTACACATTTAACCCTAAATTTCTTTAGAATTGCATTCAACACATGTTTTACAACCAAACTGCAGATTGGACCTTAGGAATCCTGATTTTTACCAAAAATGCACAGTCTTGCACAATTAACCCCCAACTTCGTCAAAATTACATAAAATGTGTTTCCCTAAACATTTTTACTGATTTAGCCCTAGAATCTCAGCCTTTATTCAGGCTATGTGATTTTTGCATAGAGGCCCTTGGAATTTTACATATTTTACACATGCTTTGTTTTTGTACATTTTGTTCCCCTTTTTCGTGCTTGTAACCTCATGCTTTCTTCTTTACATCATGCACGCATTTCCAACTCATTTCAAACTTGGTTTTTACATTGTTTCCCAGATTTCTTCTGACTTTCACGATTTTGATTTGATCTGAATTTCCATCGCCCGAGGGCGTACATTAACAGGCTTGACAATGCCGACATTAACCCGAATGAGGATTATTTTCTCCAATTTGATTTTCTCAGATTTCTTAAAGTTTTTGCTAATCTACGTGATGCTTTCCGAGTATTCCCGATTTTCACGATTTTCCTCATCGCCCAAGGACGCACAGTAAAGTGGCATTTTCAATGCCTACATTGTCCCCCATATTATCATTTTTTCTTTTCATTTCATTTCTATGATTTGGCATATTTTCACTGTCATCTTAGGCACGTTCATTCAGAGTAGACAAGCATACACACAACTGACCATTAGCAAGCAGGAAGCCTAGAATGACTGAGTTCTTCGGGGGCATGGGGTTGCCTAACCCCTTCCCCATGTGTAACAGGAATCCTTACCCTTTCTCTGGACCATAAAGGCCATGTGTTGCATCCATTAGGCATGGAGCATACATATGTTTTCTTCGCCTTGATTTCTTTTGGTTTTCCTCGGCTTTCCGTTAAAAACTAGGTGGCGACTCCTTTTCCTTATCCTTTTCTTATCCTTCCATGGTGTTTTCGAGTCTAGTCTCCTTCTCCGGATTCACCATCTTTGTTGTGACCGTATCAAGACTCCTCGCGTGCTTCCACGCTCCTTGGAGAGTCATGCAGGGTTCCACTAGCATGGTCACATCATCCTACTGGGGCTGACTAATGGAGTTGAGTATCATCCAATTCAGGTGATGCGGCAGCTCAGCTACCAACAAGATTCCTTTATTTAAGGGCTAATGCCAGCTCGGTTCTAGGAGTACCCTCTAAGCTCTTATGCTATGACTAAGGAGCTATCACGTCTGCTTAATGGCTCCATCCGATTGAATGATCTCATAGTCATAGAAGGGAAGGGTTATACAGCTAATTATGAAGCCAAAGTTGAAGAAACCTGCTCGATCTGTGGTGTTGCTCTGAGCCATACACTGTTTCCCAAAGCTAGAGGGTCTAAAAGATCCAGGGATGACACAGACTCTTGATATTCGTGTTATGCTACTTGCTCACCGCATGTTGAAGTAAGTGTAATCACTTCATTGTATTTGACTGCTATAATAAGTTTATTGGAACACATTTGCCAGTTTGTTTGGATGCTTGTGATCGATACGAAGTTGAAATCGCTATTACGACAACACATGCTTAACTGATTCAAACCAGAGCTCTCTCCTACTTGTCGACTTCGCACTAGGCTCTACCAGGCTAACAGTTGAGAATTTTGTTTTGATGTCAAGGCCTAGACAAATGAAGCCGTCATAGACTTATGTACTAGGTAGGGCAGAATCCAATCATTTTTTCCCTTCGACTTTTGTACGATCGGACGAAGTCATATCAGATTTCTGTTCTAGTCATACGGAATCCAATCTACTCAATTGGACTTGCTTTAGTCAACAAGTCTTATTTTCATCTTCTTCAAGGCCTTGGGCAAGGTCTAGAGCAGGCCCCACAAAGTAAACTATCACCTAGGCTGATATCCTAAAATATCATTTAGGTTGATATCCTAACTTATCACCCAGGCTGATATCCTAAACTATCACTTAGGCTGACAACCTAAACTTTCACCCCTTCGGTTGACAGGATTGATATCCTATCATGCCCTTTCCTTAGGCTAATATCCTAAACTATCACCTAGGCTGATATCCTAAACTATCACTTAGGCTGATAACCTAAACTATCATTCAGGCTGATATCCTAAAGTATCACTTAGGCAGATATCCTAAATTATCACTCAGGCTGATATCCTAAACAATCATTTAGGCTGATATCCTAAACTATCACTCAGGCTGATATCCTAAACTATCATTTAGGCTGATATCCTAAACTATCACTCAGGCTAATATCCTAAACTATCATTTATGCTGATATCCTAAACTATCACTTAGGCTAATATCCTAAACTATCACTTAGGCTAATATCCTAAACTATCACTCAGGCTAATATCCTAAACTATCACTCAGGCTGATATCCTAAACTATCACTCAGGCTGATATCCTAAACTATCATTTAGGCTGATATCCTAAACTATCACTTTGGTTGATATCCTAAACTATCACTCAGGTTGATATCCTAAACTATCATTCAGGCTGATATCCTAAACTATCACACAGGCTGATATCGTAAACTATCTCTCAGGCTGATATACTAAACTATCATTCAGGTTGATATCCTAAACTATCACTTAAGTTGATATCCTAAACTATCACTTAGGTTGTAACCTAAACCATCACCCCTTTGATAGACAAGTCTGATATCCTTTCATGCCCTTTCCTTAGAATGATATCCTAAATTATCACCTGGGCTGATATCCCAAACTATCTGGTTGACATTTGTCATCAGTTTACCCTCGGTCAGTAAGCCCGATATCCTATTGTAGACACCCCATATGCTTGCAGCTAAACTCTATACCTAAACCCTAAACTATCCTAAACCCTAATCCTAAACCTATGCCATAATCCAAATCTCTAATCAAAAATCCTAATCCTAAACCTTAACAACCTAACCACTTCCCACTCCATCATAACAACCTAGAACAACCTCTAACTACCTAAACCCTAACCACTTCCCACTTCATCATAACAACCTATAACAACCTCCAATCACCTAAACAAACCCTAACCAACTTCCCACTCCTTCACAACAACCCATAACAACCTATAACAACCTCTAACCACCTAAACTAACCCTAACCACTTCCCACTTCCTCATAACAACCTATAACAACTTATAACAACCTCTAACTACCTACAACAACCCATAACAAACTACCCATAACAACCCAAACAACCTAGCCATTTGCAAGCCTATAAATAACCCCATTTGCAAGAGAAAAAGGAAAAGTGAGAAAAAAAACTTAAAAAGTGGGGGAAAAAGCTTGAAAAAGATGGAGAAAAAAACATGAAAAAGATGGAGAAAAAAACTTGAAAAAGGGAGAAAGTTTGAGAGGAGAGAAACCAAGAGGAGATCACGCAAACTAGAGCAATCAGAGTAGCTTCAAATCACTAAGGAGGCTTGGAGTGGAGTAGTTCAAGGCTCCGGTCATCTTCTCCGACAAGCTTCGACGGTCGAAAATAGCCCACCTACTTTCAAGCTCAGGTATGCCCTGATCAGAGCTCAATCCTCTTCCATTTTGTTCCCTAGGTCCTCCTCAACCTTCCTGGAATTATTCCAGTGAAGAATTGAGGTTAGATGGTTGGAAATTGAGTTTTATGGGTCGCTGGACCCATTTTTTCGACGAGAGAGGTGGGGGCACGAATCCACTGAGTGATTCGTGTCCTGGTGTGTGTGGAGTTGTTTGGCCAGATCTCCCTTTGCTCCTCTGCCAATCATGAAGCCATGCAGCCCCCTGGAAGCCACTAGAAGTAGCTCACCGATCACAGCCCCACCGTCGTTAGAGAAGACAACCTCTGGTAAAGGACGACCGCGTGTCTCCCGCATCATCGCTCCACTTTAATCATTGAAGCACCTCCCTCTCCTTTCCCTCAGGCCTCCAGAAGCTTTAGAGCCCCGCTTCAGGCCTTGATCATCCTCCACGGTCGACAATTCTGGAGACGACACAGAGCTTCATCGGGAAGGAAGTTCACGCTGTATTTCTTGCCTCCATATGGTAGAAAACTCCCCACTCCGCGCCGTCAACCTTCCTGGAACCTTGGACCGTCGCTCCATCGCCTCTAATGGCTTCGTCTTCTTCAGGCCCATTGCCAGAGTCATGACACCGGTGAGTGAAGTGGGAGGAGAACCAGGCCATTCAAAGTCCAATCGAAGCCGATAGATCTTCTCCCCTCTCTTCCCTTTAGCTCATCAGTCGATTGGAAGCAAGAACGGGCGTCGGGGAAGGCCTAGATGGCATGCAAGGTGATTCTTCACCGGCGAGGTGCAGTTGTCGACGATCGTCGAGTGTTTCTTTTAAGAAAACTTCTTCTCTTTTTTTTTGCATTTAGGTTCTTTTATTTTACATATTAGTCCCTGCATTTATTTTTTAATCATTTTAATAATGTTTTGTTTTGGTAAATTTGTAGTGTGGCCCTTGTGTTTTTCTTTTACTAATTCTCAGACTTTAAATTTTGACATAAAACCCTCTGATTTAGTCTTCTTTCACATTAAGTTGCACATAAAACCCTAAACTTCACTAAAATTGCACTAAAAGTATGATTTTCTGACACATTTGCAAACCAAACCCTAGAGATTCATGTTTTTACTCAAAAAAGTGCATAGATTTTCATTTTGAGCCCTGAATTTCTCCAAAATTACCTTGAATGCATGTTTTTATGGCACATTTGCAAATCAGTCCTTGGAAATTCATATTTTCATCCATGAGTCCATTAATTTGCACATTTAACCTTGAGTTTCTTCAAAATTACAATGAATACATGTTTTACTAGCAAATTTGCAGATTGGACCCTAGGAATCCTAATTTTACCAAAAATGCACAGTTTTGCACATTTAACCCCCAACTTCCTTAAAATTGCATAAAATGTGTTTTCTTTAACATTTTTGCTGATTTAACCCTAGAAACCTCAAACTATACCCAAGAACTTGTAATTTTTGCACAAAGCCCATTAGAAACTTACGTATTTCATCCATGCTTTAATTTGTATATTTTGTTACCCTTTTTCATGCATATATTCTCTTGCTTATTTCCTTGCATCAGGCACGCATTTCAAAATCAGTTTTCACATTATTTTTCAGATTTCTTCCAATTTTCATGATTTTGATTTGATTTAGATTTTCATCACCCGAGGCTGTACATTAACAGGCTTGACAATGACTACATGGACCCGAATCAGGATTATTTTCTCTCACTTGATTTTCTAGGATTTCTTAAGTTTCCACTGTTTGGCGTGATGCTTTCCAAATATTTTTGATTTTCATGATTTTCCTCATTGCCCAAGGGTGTACAGTAAAGTGGCATTTTCAATGCCTACATTGTCCCTCGGATTATTTTCCATATTATTTCCTTTTTATACATTTCTTCTCTTGGATTTGGCATGTTTTTACATTGATCTTAGGCATGTGCATTCGGGGTAGACAAGCATACACACACTAGATCATTAGCAAGTAGGAAACCTTGAATGACCGAATTCTTCGAGCGTATAGGGGTGCCTAATACCTTCCCCAAGTGTAACAAGAATCCTTACCCTTTCTCTAGCCCTTTTTGGTTTACGCACTTCATCCATTAGGCATGGAGCACACACGCATTCACTGGCATTCATTCGCATCATTTTCTTGCATTCATACACATCTTGGTTTTCCTCGTCTTCCAATTAAAAGACTAGGTGGCGACTCTTTTTCCTTATCCTTTTCTTATCTTTCTTTGGTGTTTCTGAGTCTAGTCTCCTTCCACAGATTCACGAACTTCACCGTGACCGTATCGAGACTCCTCTTATGTTTCCATGCACCTTGGAGTCGTATAGGGTTCCATCGACATGGTCACACCTTCCATGCTTCCTTTTGGGCCGAAAGGCCTGTCAATCTGCCAAGATCCCCCTATCGTGCGACAAACCTAATAGTCTTCTCTGGACATCCCTTGGCATGAGTCGGGAAATCCATTGTACTCCCCTCCGTGTTCTAGTGGGCTATCCACTCGTCGTCAACATTATCTCCATCCATCAATTGTATCTTGCGCATCATGCATCTCCTGGCATCCAGGTCAACCCTTGCATCAACATCATGCATGGACCACGAGTCATGACTTTCGATGCATCCACCGAATAAGTGGTTCACGGCCCCAGAGCAAGTATCACTCTCCCGTAGACTCAAGCAGGGTGTCTTGCCAATCTTGAGCATCGGTCTCTATTCCCTCGACCTCACTCAAGGAGGGGTGTGACCATGCCGGTGGAACCCTACACGACTCTCCTTACCGATGCGTACAAGCACACAAGGAGTCTCAATACGGTCACTGCAAAGATGGTGAATCCGGAGAAGAAAACTAGACTCAAAAAAAAAGGAAAGATAAGATAGGACAAGGAAAGGAGTCGCTACCTAGTCTTTTAATGGAAAGACAAGGAAAACCAAACACTAAAGAAAATCAGGAAGAAAACAAGTTGAAGGAAACATGTAGGCTTCATTCCTGATGGATGTAGTGCACAAATCAATGCGGGCTAGAAAAAGGGTAAGGATTCTTGTTACGCATGGAGAAGGGGTTAGGCACCCCTATGCGTCCGAGGAACTCGGTCTTTCTAGGTTTCCTACTTACTAAATGGTCTATTGCTTGTGTGTCTGCCTATTCTGAATGCACATGCTAATGATGACTGAAAAACATGCCAAATCAAATAGAGGAAGAGAATAAAAGGAAAAAAAGTTAATCTGAGGGACAAATGTAGGCATTGAGAATGACACTTTACTGTACGCCCGTGGGTAATGAGGAAAATCGTGAAAATCAAGAAACTCTCGGAGAGCGTCTTGCAAATTAGTGGAAATTCGAATAAATCTGAGAAACTCAAATTGGGGAAAATAATCCTCATTCGAGACAATGTTGGCATTGTTAAGCCCATTAATGTACGCCCTTAGGCAATGGAAAGCCAAATCAAATCAAAATCGCAAAAGCCAGAAGAAATCCAGGAAACGATGGGAAAACTAAGCTTGAAATGAGCTAGAAATGCATGCACAATGTAAGGAAGAAAGCATAAGAAAATAAGCATGAAACAAAGTGCAACAAAATGTGCAAAGTGCAAATGTGAGTGTAAAAATGAAAATTCCAAGGGCTTTTGTGCAAAAAACCCAAATTCTGAAGCTAAATCATCAAAAATACATAAAAAAAACACATTTCATGTAATTTTGAAGAAATTTGGGGTCTAATGTGCACAACTCTGCATTTTTAGTCAAATTTAAGATTCTTAGGGGTTAAAATGCAATTTTGCTACTAAAACATGTATTTAATGCAATTCTTTGGAAATTCAGAAAGTTCCAAGGACAATTCTATAATTTTACCCTAGAAAACATGCATTTAGTGTGAAATCAGTAAAGTTCAGGGGCTAAAATGAAATTTAAACCACATCTGTGCAAATATTTGAATTCTCAGGGTTTAATTTGCAATTTTAACAAAGAAATATGCATTCAAAATTATTTTCATGAAACCTAGTGATTGAAATGCAATTTAACCAGAGAAATATGCTTTCAGAGGTATTTTAATGAAGCTCAAGGGTTTAACTACTATTTAACCAGAGAAATATGCTTTCAGAGGTATTTTAATGAAGCTCAGGGGTTTAACTGCAATTTGACCAAAGAAATATGCATTCAGAATTATTTTCATGAAACTTAGGGTTTTAAATGCAAAAATTCTGTACTTAAATACATGAAAAGCAAATCAGGGGGGCTTTCATCAAACTTTTAAGCCTGGAAAACATTATTAAGAAAGCTCAGGGGGCACATTGCAATATTTTCAATTCAAACTTTATTCAAACGATTTAAAAAAAATGTGCAGGGACCTAATAGTAAGGAAAATGACCTATTTGTAAGAAAATAAGGACCTAAATGTAACAAAACAAAAGTTTCAAAAATTTTATTAAAAGCAAACTTATTTTTCATATTTTTTTAAAGAAAAGGCATCGACCACTGCCGACGACGAAACTCCACTGTCGACGACCACCGAAGATGCTCTTTTGAAGCATCCCAAAGCTTGATCGAAAATCGGGAGGCACCATGAGCAAGAAGGGAAGAGGAGGAGATGATCCAACGGTCTAGATCGAAAATCTAACGACTGGAGGAGGCTACTCGTTCCCCTCACCGTCACGGCACTCCGATGACGACGCCGGAGAAGAAAGAGGCTACCCGTTCCCCTCACCGTCATAGCACTTCGATGACAACGTCGGAGAAGAAGGAGGCTACTAGAGACCTGCGGTGCGTAATCCAGCGCTCCAAGAGGCTTGGGAATGATGTGTGGAGCATTTACCCTCTTCCAGAAGCAAGAATGGGACACTCCTCCCATCCTCAGACCTAGTTCACCGTCGACTGTAGTGGCTGTCCACGGCACGTGGCTTTGATCTGAAGGCTCTGGTGTACTTGGGGCATGCCGTGGAGCATTTTTGGATGATTGGAGAGGTACGATGTGGCTAGAGGCGCGCATCCCTTTGCTGTTTTCAGTTGTCTTCCCTAGCGACGACGACGATGGGTGACTCCGGTGATCTCCTACTGGGGGCTTCCACAGCGACTGGAATAGGGTTTTGATGGGTGGAGAAGCAAGATGAAGGCCTAGGAATGAGGTTTGAGCACTTTGGACCAGGGTCACGTCCTGGACTCACACCCCCTACCTATGCCACCGGAAAATCGCTCCGGCGGGGCCTGAAAGCTCGATTCCAACCAGAGGAGACCTCTAGCTCTGTAGGAATCGATCAAGGAAGATAAAGGGAGACCTAGGAGAGCACTTTTAACATGAATTGAAGTCGGAGGAGGGCATACCTGGACTGGCAGTGAAGTTGATTGTTGGAGCTCGCTGGAGACGACTAGAAACTCTGAATTCTCTCCTCTGTGAGCTTCCTCCATGCTCGAGGATCACTCTGGTAGCTCTAATTGGAAGAAAAAGCTTTGCCCCATTTGCAAGTGAAAAAGGGACTTTTGGAAAATTGAGAGAGGAGTTTCCCAAAGCTTTTACTTCCAATTAGAGCTTCCTTCGTGCTTTAGGATGACTCTGGTAGCTCTAATTAAAAGAAAAAGCTTTGGGAAACTCCTCTCTCAATTTTCCAAAAGTCCCCTTTTCACTTGCAAATGGGGCTATTTATAGGCTTCCAAATGGCTTGGTTGGTTGTTATGGTTAGAGTGGAAGGTGGTTATGGTGTTTAAGAAGAGGTAGGAAGTGGTTAAGAAGAGGTAGGAAGTGGTTAAGCTGATTGGAGTGAAGTGTGAAGTGGTTAAGGTGGTTAAGAATAGGTGGGAAGCAGTTGACGTGGTTAAGAAGAGGTGGGAAGTGGTTAAGGTGGTTGGAGTGAAGTGGGAAGTAGTTAAGCTTGCTGGAGTGAAGTGGGAAGTAGTTAAGTTTGTTGGGGTTTGACTTATGACTTAAGCTTTGACTTATGGTTTAGGGTTTGAATTAGGGTTTGACCTAGGTTTAGGGTTTTGAATTTAATTTAGGTCTTAACCTAGGGTTTTAGGGTTTTTAGGGTTTTATGATTTGGTTTTGTATTTTACGGTTTTTTTAGGGTTTTACTAGGGTTATATGATTTGGTTTTGCATTTTAGGGTTTTTTTTATGCTTTTAGGGTTTACCTAGGGTTTTTATGTTTCCGTTTTGTATTTTAGGGTTTTTCTAGAGTTTTTAGTTTTTTACGGTTTTCCTAGGGTATTTAAGGTTTTTCTAGGGTTTTCCTAGGGTTTTTTGGGTTTCCCTAGATTTTTTTGGGTTTTTAGGACTTTTTAGGGTTTTGTTTGGTTTTATAAAGTTTTTTTTGCTTTTTAGGGTTATGTTGGTTTTTCAGAATTTTATTTGGAATCCTGTTAGGGTTTGGTACATTTGCCAGCATATTGGGGTGTCTACAAGGGACATCTGTTGACACCATAATTTTACAGTCACTTTGCAGCAAGCTCCACTAGTAAGATACTCTGGTAGCAACCACCAAAGTCCTAACCCCACCTAAACCTTAGCCAACCTAAATCCACAAACCCACTCAAGCCCACATAAGCCCATTTAGGCCCACACAAGCCCATTCTGACAAAAACTCAATTAAATCTTCAAAAAATCCAAATTAATTAAGTAAAAACCCTAATTAAAGCCAAAATCAAATAAAATCTACTCAAACCATTTGAAATCCAAATTAATCAAGTGAAAACCCTAATTAAAATCAAAGTCAAGTAAAATACATGTAAACCATTTAAAACTCAAATTAATTCATCAAAAACCCTAATTAAAGCCCTAATCAAGAAAAACTCAATAAAATCCATTAAAAAATTAAATGTAATTAAAAAGAAACCCTAATTCAAACAAAAATCAAGCAAAAACAATTAAATCAAATCCCTAATTATATAAAATAAAACCCCATTAAATCAAAATTTAAATTAAACCCCTAATTAAATCTTGTAAAAAACAAATTAAATCTAAATTTAAAAGTAATCAAATCTAAAAATCAAATACAAGACCTTAATCCATTTAAATCTAGAAAAACCCTAAAATAATAAAACCCAAAAGCCCTAATTAAAACTCCAAACCATAATGAATACCACAAAAACCCTAAAATAATAAAATCCAAAAAACCCTAATCTAACTTAAAACTAAAACCAAAACCCTAATTAAAATTACTTAATTGAACTTAAAACTAAAACCTAAACCTAAATTAAAATCACCAAAACAAATAATAAAATCACAAAAAACCTAAGTTAAATAAAACCCTAAAATCCCTTAAAACCCCTTAAAAAAACAATGCCCACTTGTAGGCCCATTTCAGCCCACAAACACCATTTCATTTCTCAATCAAGAACTTAGGCAAATGCAAAAATAAATCAGGCTGGCCCTTTCACCACCAGCGACAGCCCATGATTTTCGACGACCTTTCAAGCAAAGATCCCTAGCTACCCCCGCAATCTCCGGTGCGTATCTCTTGACCCCCGTGATCTCTGGCCAGCCCTCCTCCAGCTCAACCCAATCAGACGGTCCTTAGCCATCAGGGAGAAAGATCAATGGCGCTGGGAGACCTCACCGAAGTATAAAGCCTCTTGCCGCCGAATGGCCTAGGGATGACTCTAAAAACCCAGAGGAAACCTAGTTTGAACCCTAGAGAGAAAACCTGCAATTCCCCCGCATCCAGAGCTCCTCCTCCATCCTTTAGCAGCCCTAGAAACCCCAACCATCATCGCCGCAGCGATCATCCAGAGGAGCACTGCCGTCAAGCTTCGCCAGGAGAGACAGAGCCACCACCCAAGTACTTCTCTCCCCTCTCTTTTCATCTTAAAAAGCTTCCCTTAGGTAGTAGAGTTTCCCTTAGGCCTCTAGTTGCATCTCGCTAGAGATACCTGCACCCTGCGCACCGCCTTTACCTCCTTCGGTGGTGGGTTCATCACCACTAGCGAGGCCCATGGCCTCCTGGGATGGGAAGAGGCCCTCGGGGCCTCTCCTCTCTTTTCCTCCACTTCCTCCCTGAGCCCCATCGCTCCGGAGAGAATCCTTTGGTGTAACACCCCACATTTTCCCATAATAATTTAAACAAATTAAATTACAGGAAAATAAAAGCTAACAGAAAAAAATATAATCTACTAAGAACTTGTGTGTGCGGCTAGGAGACTCCGATCTATATGCACTACGCTAAACCAACTGCATGTCTGCACCTGTAAACCAAAACCACAAGGAAAACGCATGAATGATAGGAGTCACCCAATACGCACCCTAAGAAAACCATAGAAAACAAAACTATAATTAATTTTTCCTTTAAATTCATTTCACAAATCATTTCCTCAAAACTTCACAAACCAGGCTCACACTAGCCAAAACCACAACTTGGGCTCTGCTAGACCAACACTACAAGCAAAGGCCCTCAATGGGCAAAACCACACACAGTGAGTCGAGATGTCTGGTGCCAGCAACAAAACTCTGGCCACAAGTAGCCCACCGAAGAGCAACCAACGGTGTCTGTGCTGCCATGTCGTGCCACCCTATGCAGGAGCCACGTCGTCCAACGATTCTCCCACCTAGAGAACCCTTACAAAGCCAATCCCTCCTTGGGAAAGCTATTCTATCTCTTAAGACGCTACCAGCTACAGAGCACGTGTCCCACCAGCACTGGCCACCACAGGGTACGCCTTCTCATGGCGTCCTCCACACACGGTACTCAGGAGGGAGTGTCATACCTCTGCACCAATCGACACCCGAGCCTTAGTGCTCACAGCGACAGTAGGAGTATCATACTTCCCTGTCATGCCACAAGACACCTCAACCCATGGACCACAACCTTAGCCTCAAGACGACAGTCAAGGAGTCTCATACCTCTAGAACTCGACGTCCCTCCGCCTCAGGTATCTCGGCCCCTGACCTCAACAAAGGTGTCACGCCCGACCATCCGAGAATGTTGTAACATTCTCTGGTCCCAACGACACGGTCCCACACGGTCTCGGTGCGCACACAAAAAACCAGGAAAACTATTTTCCATAACAGGCCAACTATCTCTTCGAAATCCATTTTCCAAAATCATTTATATCTTTGGAAAATTCTTTCAATACCTTGGTGAAATGGTACATCAGGTGTCCCAGGAGACCACCACTGATGGCCCACAATCCCATCTTACAAGGACAATACTAACTAATCCAGAAAAACATTGCATTAAAATACATTTTCCAAAAATCTAGGAAAAACCCCAAAAATGCCCTAGTAGACCCGCTCATTTGGAGCGCACGTCTAGCCAGTGCCCCTGGCACTTTCGTTTGAACGCCAACAGTGCCTAGAGTAGGGGCCAGAGACATTGCCGAAACTGCACATGTGGCCCACACATGTGGCCTGCACAATCGGCCCGCACCCCCAATTTTCTGTTAAAATTCAGACGACCTACAGCAAGGCACCCATATATTGCTCGAAGTGGGAGCTTCGATCCGACCCCTCAAACAAACACCAAAAATCTTGCATAAAACATAAGATGTAGACCTTTGAGTCTACTCCAAAACCCAACAAACAAAACTGATATCCATTCACCATGCATCAAGATATAAAATTGAAAAGATATAAGGGTCAAAACGACCCAAAACACACCAACTGCCATAAATACCCATAAATATCACAGTAAATTCTCAAAAATTCTAAAACATTAAATTTAGACTACATTACATGCATCCTAGGCATTTCTACCATTTTACATGATTTCCACACATTAAATTGGGGATACATACCTAAAACGAGCTCCGACGACCCTGCGGCCGACTCTGGTGAACACTAGCTACCACAACGTCCACGGAAGCTCCCTCAAACTATGGGACTCCAGTCACACCGACATCAAGCCTCACGGTGCCTTCCTCTCTCTCACTTCTATCTCCTTCTCTCACCGACGCAAGGAACAAGGGAGGAAAGATAGGGGTGATGAGTGGGGAAAGGAGGAGTAGGGAGGGTGGGGAGTGAGGGGGATGGGAAGGGAAAGGGAGATGGGGGAGGAGAAGTGTGCGCCCGAAGAGGAGGAGAAGAAGGAAGAAGAAGGAGAACATCGAGTGATGAGGGCACACGGCACGGTCTGTTTTTAAAACCTGCACACGCAGTAGTTGGGAGCGTGCTCACCTACACGTCTCAACCACCAGCACCCCCCACGAGCTCAATGGCCACTGCCCAACCACAAGCCACCGCAACTAGCCCACAACGCGGGCCCCACACAAACCCCACACCCGGGCCTACACGTATAGTGCCTACCATGCATAGGGACACGTAACAGAAGCCAACCCATTAGGCCAAGCCCAAAAGCACAAGAACACACCGACAGGCCTCGGAACAGTAACACCCGTCCAGGAATAAATTCATTAAATGTAAATAATTACAAAATGAATTTATAAGTGTTACATCCTAATCACCTTAAAAGAAGATTTTGCCCACAAAATCACTAGGCAAAAAGATACGGGTATTGGGCTAGGATGGCTTCCTCATGTTCCCACGTGGCCACCTTGGCTCCACGATGCTGCCACCGCACCAAAACCAACGGAATCACCTTGTTCCGCAGCATCGACTCCTTGTGGTCAACAATCTCGACGACATCCTCCACAAAGGACAGATCTTCCTAGAGCCCTTCTGGCTAAACTAGGATCACATGAGACGTGTCAGTTTGCACATTCTTAGCATGGAGACATGGAACACATCATGCACGCACAACATCTCTAGTGGTAGATCCAATCAATAAGCAATCTCACTGATCCTCTGGGTAATCTGGTACAGGCCAATATAGCGACGACTCAGCTTGCCACGCTTCTCGAGCCTCATGACACCCTTGGTCGACGACACCTTCAGGAACACATAATCTCCCACCAGAAATTCCAGCGGTCTTTGCCTCATGTCGGCATAGCTCTTCTACCGACTCTGTGTAGCTAACAGCCTGCTATGGATCAAATTTACTTTGTCTACATACAACTGCACCAACTCAGGACCCATCAACTAACGCTCGCCCACCTCGCTCCAGCAAACCGGCGATCTGCATGGCCTACCGTACAAAGCTTCAAACGGTGCCATCCCGATACTCGAGTGAGAACTATTATTGTAGGCAAACTCAATCAACGGCAAATGGTCCTCCCAACTCCCTTGAAAGTCAAAGGCACATGCTCTGAGCATATCCTCCAGTATCTGGATAGTCCTCACTGTTTGACTATCCGACTGAGGATGAAATGCTGTGTTATAGTTGAGCACGGTGCCAAAGGCCATCTGTAAAGTTCTCCAAAACCTTGAGGTGAACTTCGTGTCTCTGTCTAACACGATGGACACCGGAACACCATGCAGCCTCACCACCTCGAACACATACAACTCTGCTACGCGGTGCATCGAAAGCTTCACCCAAATGGCAAGTAAGTGAGCAGACTTGGTCAGTCTATCCACAATCACCCATACGGTGTTGTTCTTCCTCTAATTCTGCGGCAAACCAATCACAAAGTCCATCGAGATGTGCTCCCATTTTCAGACAGGAATATCCAATGGCTACGAGGTCCCTCAAAGTTTGTAGTGCTCTGCCTTGACCAGTTAGCAGGTGGTACACCTCGCCACATGGTCAGCAACATCTCTCTTCATGCTAGGCCACCAAAAGTTCTACTTCAAGTCTTGGTACATCTTCGTACTATGAGGGTGAATAGTGTACCTGGACCGATGCACTTCATCCAACAACCTCTGCCTGGCCTCCTCATGTTGGGGCACATACAGATGCATATCATACCTCAGCTCTCCATATGTCTCAACAGAGAAATGAGGCTCTCCACCAGCCTCTAGCTTCTCAAACATAGCCTTAACAAACAGGTCTAGCTGCAGACAGGTGACAATAAACTCTAATAGCTTAGGGCAAACTGACAGGTTGGCCACTAAGGCGCCAACCATCCCCCGAGCTTGCCATTTCGGCCTGCAGCTCACTAGATCCTCCAAGATGGTCCACACCTTGACCATCAAGCTCGTCATCACATGCGTATGCCGATTTAGGGCATCGGTGACCACATTGGCTTGACTAATGTACTGGTTGCGTTTAGTCAAGCCAAAAGGCATGACCATGAACTCGTAATGCCCGTACCACGTCTAGAAGGCAGTCTTCTAAATATCTGTGTCACATATCCTCAACTGGTGATATCCTAACCTTAGATCAATCTTCGAGAACACGGATGCAGGCTGCAACTGGTTTAACAGGTCATCAATGCTGGGCATGGGATACTTGTTCTTCACCGTAATCTGGTTCAACATCCGATAGTCTACACACAGTCGGAGCGAACAATCCTTCATGCAGACGAACAAAACAGGCGCTCCCCACAGAAACACACTTGGCCTGATAAATCCCATGTCCAGCAACTCCTACAACTGTGTCTTGAGCTCTCACAACTCTACTGGCGCCATGCGATAGGGAGGCTTCGACACAGCACCAGAACTAGGAATCAGATTGATCAAGAACTCTACTTCAATGTGAGGTGGCATACCAGGCAAATCGTCAAGGAAAACGTCGGGATATTCACACATCACAGAGATGTTGTGAACACCAAACTCAGGAGAAGTGGAGGTAACTACACTAGCTAGATACCCTACGCAACCCGTGACCAAAGACTTATAAGCCTTCATAGCTGAAATGACAAGCTTAAACTCACCCTGACACCAACCATGCACAAAGAATGACCCATCCTTAGGAGACCCAAAATAAACTCTCCTCTGAGCACAGTCGATCAAAGCGGACTAATGTGTCAACCAATCCATGCCTAGTATCGTACTCCTGCATGTCCATCACGATCAGGCTAGCGTCGAACTCTCTGCCATTCAGCATCAAGTCGATAGACCGTAGATACCTTCATGCCAAACTGTGCTCCCCAGCGGCGTGACCACGCTGAGATGAAAGGCCAGTCTGGTTGGTTTCACTCCCAACTCCACTGCAAAAGACTTAGAGATAAAGAGAAAGAACACCCTAAGTCAAACAACACTTTGGCCATCCGGCTAGCCATAATAAAAGAACTTGATGGCCAAGCAAAAACAACAACACCAGACATCCATACAATCAAGCAGATGTTCAGATTACAAAGAGATTACAACAAATCTAAGAGGGTTATAGAACCAACATCTCATCCTTATCCTCAACAACATCTCCTAAAAGCCCAGTGCCTGGAGCTACAATGGTGAACATGCGTCCCCTAGTCAACTGCTGTGTTGCGCTTCCTACTTCCTTAGGTAGTTTCAAACAAGATCTCTAAACATTTCCCGCCTTCCCACAATTGTAACACACCATAGAGGCCGAAGGTTGCCAAGGATGAGGACAATAGCAGCGATGTGGCCACCTGACCACAATTGAAGCACTGGTTCCCACCAGGAGCACTGGACTCTGTCTGACTTAGGCCAGCTCCGCTACTCCCAACAAAACTCCGCCGACCTGCAGAGGAAACACTAAACCTCACCTTCTACTTCTTCTCAAGGCTACTTGAAGTACTGGAACTTGGAGGATTGGAGAAAGAGAATTAGGAGGTAAAAGAAGACTTAACCTTCTCTTTGGGACGACTCTCCATAAACTTCTGATGCTCAGCCTCGAAGCGATAAGCCATCCCAACCATGTCCTCCACAGTCTGGCACCGAAAACCCTTCACCTTCACCCGCAACTCTAGATTCAAGCCATCCAGAAACCACTACACCCGCTCCTCCTTAGACTCATAGGTAGGAGCAAAATGTTCTAGCCGGGTGAAATCAGTCTCATACTCAAGCACCAACATCGTGGCCTGCTCCAGCCTCCGAAAATCTCAACAAAGCTGCTCCTTCACATGAGCAGAAAAATACTTGTCATAGAAGGCCGCCTTGAAATCCTTCCACTTGATGCGAACAGTGACTAATTCTGGGAACTTTAGCCGCCTCACAGTCTTCCACCATGTATCTGCCTCACCATCTAGCAGATAAGTCGTTAGCCGCACCCAATGCTCCTCTGGGCATGCCATGCTCTCCAGCATCTTCACCACTTCTCCAACGAGGCCTCGCTCTCCTCAGCACTAACCTAGCCCTTGAATGACGATGGATGATGCTTCGTAAACTAGTTCAGCCACGGGTCAGTTGATGGCTCACTAGCACTACTCTTGCTGAGATCGTGAGAGATCCCATGTGCCAAATTCCTAAACTCCGCACGAACCACCTTCCATCTGCCTACGTCCTCTTGGGGCTCGATCTTCTCGACAGGGGCCTTGTCCTTACGACCACAAGGAGGCATCCTGCTAGAGAAAGGCAAAGTACCTGTACCACAGAAAAAACAACCAAAAAACCATGGCGAAAAATCAGGTGCAAACTCTACCATGCATGTAAAACTAATGGAGTCTCTAGAACGGACACCCTAAGTGTAGTGCAACCTAGTGAGCCTAAAGCTCTAATACCAACTGTAACACCCCACATTTTCCCATAATAATTTAAATAAATTAAATTATAGGAAAATAATAGTTAACAAAAGGCAGATGGAAGGCAGTTCGTGCAATAGGCCCTTGGAACAGAGCCTAGACTACGGGCCAAAGCTGCTACCAAACCAACGCATGGGCTTGCTAACAGGTCTGGCCAGCGCCCTTGGAACTTTCGTTAGAATGCCAACAGTGCCTGGACCAAGGGCCAAAGCCGCTACCGAACCCGCACATGTGGCCCGCTCAATAGTCCCGCACCTCCAGTTTTCTGTCAAAATTCAGACAACCTACAATAGGGCACCAAAAAATCGCATGAAGTGGGAGCTCCAATCAGACCTCCTAAACAAATACAAAAAATCTTGCATAAAACATAACATGTAGACCATTGAGTCTGCTCCAAAACCCAACAAACAAAACTAAAATCCATTCACCATGCATCAAGATATAAAATCGCAAAGTTACAAGGGTCAAAACGACCCAAAAGACACCAACCATCATAAATACCCATAAATACTACAATAAATTTCCAAAAATTCTAAAACAATAAATTTAGCCTATATTACATGCATCCTAGGCATTTATATCATTTTACATGATTTCCACACATTAAATTTGGGATACGTACCGAAAACAAGCTCCGACGACCCTCCGACTAACTCCGGCGAACACCGACGACTACGACATCAACGGAAGCTCCCTTGACCTCGAGGACTCCAACCACTCCGACGTCAAGCCTCACGGTGCCTCCACTTCTCTCTCCTTCTCTCGCCAGCGCGAGGAATAAGGGAGGAAAGACAGGGGTGATGGGTGGGGAAAGGAGGTGTGGGGAGGGAGGGTAGTGAGGGGAAGGGGAAGGGAAAGGGAAGTGGGGGAGGAGAAGTGTGCTCCCGAGGAGGAGGAGAATAAGGAAGAAGAAGAAGAAGAACGCGAACGTCAAGCGACAGGGGTGCCCACGAAGAAGAAGAAGAAGGCAAACAACGAGCGACTGGGGTGTACAGTGTCGGCGGCTTATAAAGCCTACGCTTGCAGTAGTAGGGAGCGTGCTCACCTACACGTCTCAGCCTTCGGCACCCCGCACGAGCTCAATGGCCACCACCCAACCACCAGTCACAGCAACCGACCCACAATGTGGGCCCCACACAGACCCCACACTCGGGTCCACACGCATAGTGCCATAATGCACGGTGCCAACCAAGCATAGAGACACGTAACGAAAGCAAGCCCACAATGCCAAAGCACAAGAGCACACCAACGGGCCTCGGAAAAGTAACACCCGTCTTGGAATAAATTCATTAAAATGTAAATAATTACAAAATGAATTTATAGGTGTTACATCTAGCCTCCCGTTTCTAAGGACGCCACCGCTAACTACCGATCGCTATCAATGAACCCACTGATTGGGTAGGGGTCTCCAACCATTCCCAACTTGCAACACTGCCTCCGGAAGCTCCCCCATGGTCCATTGAAGATACTCCGAACCCCCCTCGACCTCATTTGCCTCTGCGGCACTGCTCCAAGCTCACCCACACCCATTGCCTGCGCTTGGGACAAGGGGAGCTCCTCAACTAGCCCCCATACCTCCCATGACCCATGGAAGCTTCCTCGTGCCGGCCTGGATCTCCTCCACCTGCCACCACGCCGTCCCAACAACTACACCACCTCCAGCCATCTCACTGTCATCTTCTCTAGTGTTGATCGACCCCTTGCTGGAGCCAAAGATGGGGAGAGCACCCAAGGCTACTCCAACCCAATCCAACACACTGGAGAGCCCCACTATGCCTCCCTCTAGCTTCCTCGACCATCGCTAGAGCCCCTCTGCCGCCACCGGTGACTCGTCGGAGCCCTCACCGACGATTGGAGCGCCGGAGAACTTCGAAGGGATGGGATTTAGATTAGGTACTTTAGCTTTATGTTTTTATATTTAGGCCCTTAGATTGTTACTTTTAGGTCCTATTTTTTGTGTTTAAACCCTAAAAGTTTTAAATAACTTTTATTTCTTTTGTTATTTCTATAAAAATTGCATATGGTCCCCTACTTGTTTTATTTTCTTCATGGCTAGTGAATTAATATTTGTTTTCTCACACTTAAGTCCTTGAAATCATGTTTTTCCTTGTAATTAAGTCCTAAAAATTTGCATCATGCCCCTAATGGTTTTTTAAAATGAATTTTCTTTGTGAAACTTGCATCCAGAACCTTAAAAAACATTGTAATCACATTGAACATCATAAAAACCTAATTTCCATCACATTTAAACCATGGAAATTTTGCATGTAAACCCCTAAATTCATAAAATACAGTTACTATGTGTAGGAAATTTGCATCCAGGCCCTTAGTCTAGTTTTAAATCCATTAATTAGGGTTTTAATTTTTTTAACACACATTTTTCACATTTTGATCGCATGAGTATTTGTAGTTTTGCACTTGAATATAGGTTTCTTTTAAAAATCATGTTTGAAATGTAAAATGATCTTTAATTTCACATTTGCACACTTTATGTAAATTTTACACATTTGACCCTAAACTCTCAGGAAATTGCTAAAATACAATTTTTACACATCTCACACCTCAATGCCACATTTTTTTTAGTCCATCATCTAAACATTATGATAAAACTTTTTGAATACACTTTAACCCTAATTTTCCCTTTTTTGTGAATTTTACACTTTAGTCCAAAAACTTGTCATTTTCCATGTTTACATCATTTTCTTGTGTTTAAAATCATATTTCTATCATGTCTCCTTGTAAATAACATTTTCCTGGCCTTTTATATGCATTTCTGCATACATTAGACCATGCATCTTGCACATGCCCATATTTATCACATTTAGCCATGCAAAATTACCCAATTACCCCCATGCTGTCAGTTCATGCCCATGCATGTTATTTTTGCATTAAGTCATGCTTAATTCTTGTCTAAATCCTTCCTCAAGCATCCTTTCCATATTTAGGTACATTTTCATGTATTTTTCATAGTTTTCATATCGTTTCATTCATTTTGAGTAATCCCGCATTCCATGTGATTCTCCGGGGATTTTTTTCCAATCCATTTTCGAATTCTTTCGCTGGACATTTGATTTGATTCCCCTTAGTCCACATTTATTATTTTTTTTCGATTTGATTTGGATTTCATTGCCCGAGGGCATACATGAATTGACCTAAAGGCTCACATTGGCCCAATTACGGATTATTTTCCCTTTGTTGATTTTTACGACATTTTCCATGATTCCGACGATTTGGGTTGACCCCATTTTAGACCCTTTTGATATCGGTATGTTTTTCCAGAACTTTCTTTCCAAAAACACTGTCATTTTATGTGATTTTCTTTACATGTCTCCAATTGGCCATTTTACACGGATTTCTTTGCAATTTTTTCCATTCTGATTCCCATGATGTTTTCTATGATTCTGATGATTTGAGTTGATCGCATTTTTGATTATCTTGAGGTCGGTATGATTTCTCGGGCCATTCTCATCAAAAAAATCGTCATTTCATGTGATTTTCTTTATCGTTTCATGTTTCGTTATTCTGTCATTTCGTATGGGTTTCTTCGCAACTTTTGCATGCATCTTGCACATCCATCTAGTCATGACTTGGCATCCATATTAGCATGATTGGAGCACAATCTAGGCTCAGCAAGCATTCATTTGCATTTATTCTTTAGCAAGTGAATCAGAATAGAATAACCGAGTTTCTTAGGCGCACAAGGGTGCCTAATACCTTCCCCATGTGTAACAGGAATCCTTATCCATTCTTTGATTCGAAGACATTTGGCCTTTTCATTTGCATCTCATGCATTCTTTTTTTTTACGGTTTTTTTGTGGTTTTCTTCGTCTTTCCCTTAAAAGACTAGGTGGCGACTCCACTTTTTCGTTTTATCTTATCTTGCACCTTCGCCTTCCAATATGGTTGTGGCCTCCTCCCTTTAGTGCGACTCCTCATCGAATCTCCCGAGAGGGCGTAGTCACAGGATCCAAACCACTCAAGCCTTGCTTTCTTGATTAACTACTCACATTCCTTTTCATCAAAACTTGCTTCCAAAGTTTCTTATCAAAGACTCGGTGTTCATCGACATTGGCATGGCCATATTTTTGTTGGTACAAGAAGGTGTACCTATTCTATAAAAATAAACACAAGAAGTTACTTAGAGATGATATAAGGTAGAAGTGTATATTATTAAAACGACTTTAATTCTAATCAAGATTACTTACTAGTGCATCCCTTGCACTCAGGATTGACCAAGCTTGCTCTGATTTACTAGTGTGGGATGCAATCTACTACTCTGCCACCATAGGTTTCTTACATAGTTTAGTCGCTTGTAACAATTGAAACGTATGTTACTAATTTAGAAAATCAATATGTTTTAGCCCCTACAGGCAAGTACTTCCATCTCTCTATGTGCAATGTTAGGTGCAGTCTTGAAGAATACTAAATGATATGAATTGCTTATATTGAACATTAGAATATTGTACACATAATCATAGAAATTTCAAGTTGCTGACCCACTCACACACTACCTTGATCTGATTCTTATCGAGTGTGTACTTTCCCTTAGTCATTTCAATCTTTCCATTGGCATACTCTATCAAGTGCAAGTTTTTACGACTACAAAGCAACTTTAAATCTCTACGTGCATTCTTAGTGCCCTTTGTCTTGTCCTTGACATCAAATGCCATGTTGAATACATTGTCAAATACATTCTTCTCGATATGTATGACTTCTAAGTTATGACGAATTAATAGCTTCAACCAATGCAGTAACTCCCAAAATATATTAATCTTCCTCCAATTGTAAGTATTTGTGAATCCCTCTAATGTTTGTGAACCAACTCCATGTCCAAAAATAATCTGCTCAAACTTTGATAGACGACTACATAATTGTTATCTTGACAACTTGGGAGGTGAGTTGGATAGTTCAACTATATTCTTCTTAAAAGCTTGTTTCTATCTTCAATATGGGTGGTTCATGGGTAGGAATTGACAATAAAAGTTAAAAAAACACGGCTTGTGACCATATTGAAGCTGAAATGACTTTGTGTGTTCCATTCAATAAGGACAACTCATTTTTCTATGTGTGCTCCAACCAAACAGCATCCCATATACAGGAAAATCACTAATAGTCCAAATCAAAGCAACCTTCATGTTGAAACTTTACCGCTTGATTGCATTGTACGTCTCAATCTTAGTGTCCCAAAGCATCTTCAACTCGTCTATAAAAGGCCTCAAGTACATATCAATGTGCTTTCCAGGATAACTTGGACTAGGAATGAGCAAAAGTAAAAACATGTATAACCTCTTATTACAATAGAAGGAAGTAGATTATAATGTGTAATCATGACAGGCCAACATGAGTAATCTTTTCCTCTACAATGTGGATTGAATCAATCACTAGAAAAAACAATAACATTGCAGTTTTCTACAGCAAATGAAGGAAAGGACTCCTTCAAGACTTACCAATACTTATTACCTGTTTGTGCACAAAATTTGATAGGAATTGCTAAGAATTGGAATTTCAGAGTCAACAGGAATTACCTGGAATTGGAAAGTAAAGGAAATTGATTTCCTGTTGACTTAATTTCTTGTTATTTGTGCATTCGTAGGAAAGCAAAGGAAAATGAATTTCGCAATTCACACTTCTTCATCCTGTCCACCCTTCGACTAACCAAACCCCGCACGTCACTCTTGATCGTGCTGTTGGAGGAGAAATTGGGCTGAGGATCATCAGAGGAGGAGTATGGTTGGTGTTGGACCTGGGACTTGGTCCTGGTGTGATGGTCGGAGATGTTGACGATGACGAGCTGGTGGAGCTTGAAGGTCAGGCCATTGCCGCTGCCGTTGCTCGAAGAAGTTGCCATCGGAGGAGAAGGAGGCGTCTAGGATTTTCGCGCTGGTGGCCTCCGGAGGAGGTGAAGGAAAGGGGAAGGGAAATGAGGCCCAAACAAACAAAAACCCTCCACTTTCTGGTTTAGGTGTCGACGTGTAGTTCACTTCCGGAACTGGTTGGTTTCGGGTTGGAATGGTCATCTTGCTGGTTTCGGTTGGTTATGCTTAAGTCCTGGTGTGATGGTCAGAGATGTTGACGATGACGAGCGGGTGGAGCTTGAAGGTCAGGCCGCTGCCACTACTCGAAGAAGACGCCATCGGAGGAGAAGGAGGTGTCTAGGATTTTTACGTTGGTGGCCTCTGGTGGAGGAGAAGGAAAGGGGAAGGGGAAGGGAAACAAAGGCCAAACGAACAAAAACCCTCCTCTCTCTGGTTTGGGTGTCAACGGCGGGGAGGGGAGGACGGTGGGAGAGGGGTTTTTGCGAGAGGAGGAGGGAGATTGGGTTGTAGGTGGAAATCAGGTGAAATTCCACAGGGGGCAGGGAAATGGAAAGAGTTGTGCTTTATATACTCTGGAAAGTGAATGAATTGGGTTTCCTTTGAAATCGTTTCCGATTAAGTGCACAAACACCCTTATTTTGTATGGTAAATAGGAAATGAAATTCCTGTCAAATCATTTCCTTTACTTTCTGGATGCACAAACCCCCCTTAGCGTCAGAAGGATGTTCTATATCAATGTTCTGTGTATGATATGTATGTCATGTCATATCTTTTCTAGTCTCTCTGTAATAGTATAGCCTCTTCAGTCTCAGTGCTAAAGAGAAATAACGAAGCTTCTTTTGAGGTACACATGTCTTTGAGTCACTTTTTTAACTAGACTCATGACATTCTAAATACTCTAATTTATCTTTGTATTCCTTGTAGTATAATATGTGATGTTTTGAGTAAGCAGCAATCTTCACTTCTGCTAACCCTATCTTTCTCATCATCTTCTTTGATTCATAATAGTTATTCATGGCTCTTTGGTAGTTTTTTTTCTTGATTTTACCTATCATAGCATTAAAATAACTATCTGTCATGTTGTAATCGATCTTCAAAACCAATAACTCTGACACTGTCGATAACTTTGTGCAATTCATTTAACCTAGCCACAATGGCTCTTCTATCTCTCTTAACAACTCATAAAACTCTTGGAATTCCTCATGTGACTCTTCATCAATGAACGCATTAAAATAAGTCACGTCCATCAACATATCCACAATAGGATCTATAACAAGGGCAACATTCCTATGACAAGAAAAGACCTCTCCATGTTTAAACCAATACTTGTAGCCTTCTACAAATCCCTTCTTACAGAAATACATTTCCACATTCCTTCTCGATTATTTTTTTAGCGGTGCACATTTTTTACAAAGACATATAATCCTTGCATCGCTTTCCATAATAGTTGGACCTTGACAACATGCAAAATCCACAAACTCCAAAACATCATGGAGAAAATTCATACTTATTTTTCCACTTACCACTCATATATACATCCAATGATGATGAGAAAACATTTCATTCTACAAAAGAAAGAAATGAGAAGATGTCAAGATTGAAAAAAAAACATGATGATAATTGAAAAAAAAGGTGACTTAAATATCACGTAACAATAGGTTAATTTTTGACAATAAGATAGTAGTGATCACTACATGGTAATGCACCAACAGAATTAGCTTTATGGATTAGATTACAACACTACTTACTACATGTAGTTCAAAAATAATATCATAGCGCCGCATCTAAAGTTCATAATTAAATTTTATAAATTTATAGTAGACCAAAACTATGAAATTACATATTTGGTAGGAATTGATATAAATAAAAAGGTTATACTTTAATTTTATAAATTTAAAACAAAAATAAAAATGTGGCACTACTTGAAATTTTAAGCAAATATCAATAATAATATAATTGAATGTAAAATGATATGAACAAAAATAATAAATAAGAAGCATATTCTGTCTTTTTCAATTAAATGCATCTGTCTATCTATCGTGCCTTACTAGAACTATCTATAGTGGCTAAAATAACAAATCTCATGGAAAATAAAGAAATTGGCAAGAGAATAATCATTAAATTCTCGACCATCATCGACAAACCTTTGCCTAAACATATTGGATGTATTCCATTTTCTAGTTGTTATATATTTCTTGACTTTTCATGTCATTCTCCACAATTAGCTCTATTTCTTGATTATTACATCTTTCTAAGATTACAAATTCTTTAATTTATTCCTCTCAAATAATTCTAAGTTGTCCAAAACTTTCCTAAGTTCTGAACAATTCATTTTGCTAGGTAATGCTGAATTTCTCATGTTGTAACCAGATTATTGGTGCACAGTTTGTAATAATCCTAAGGCCCCTAACTAAAAGCAAAAAACTCTCTTAAATAACTACATCTACTTCTAGACTCTTCTGGAATTCATTGCTCTGGAATCGTAACATAAGCATTTTTCCACTATATAGCTACCAATCATCCTTGCTAATTATGCGGAGTTGCTATAATTGCAGGAAAAATACAAAAACTTATGAATATTACAGAAAATGACAAAGATATATTTCATGGCACCATGGTATCTACTAAAGGTTGTTTCGAAAAGAATGCAGACCTTCAGCTCAAGTGGATGTATTATTTTTCTATCTGCAATCATTGGTGTAGAATGAGGATTGTATCCCAGTGCTGTAGCTTATTGATCATGCATGGGTGCAATACATCAGTTAGTTAGAGTATGCAATTATTATTTCAATTTCCAACTTCTTTTTTTGATTAAACACTCCCCTACCTTCGTCTTCGTGCTACAAGTCTCAATATGTAACACCCGTAAAATTCATTTTTGTAATTATTTACATTTTATGAATTTTATTCCTAGACAGGTGTTACTGTTCTGAGGCCCATTGTGTGGTTTTGGGCTTTTGGGCTTGGGCCTCGTGGGCTGGCTTCTATTTGCGTGTCCCTATGTGTGGTTTGGCACTGTGCATTGTGGCACTGTGCTTGTGGGGCCCGCTTGGGTGTGGGCTGGTGGTTGAGGCAGGATATTGGCCTCGTTCATGGTGGCTGGTGGTTGGTTGTTGTGCAGTGTGCCGGTGGCTGAGACGCGCAGGTGGGCACATTTTCAGCTACTCCAGGCGTAGGCTTTATAAGCTGCACCATACTGCACCTCTCCTCGCCACCCATTGCTTTCTTTCCCTTCCTTCTTCTTCCTTTCCCCTCCTCTTCAATGGCGCTACTCCTCCTCCTCCACTTCCTTTCCTTTCCTCCTCATTTCTCCGTCTCCTTCCTTCTCCTTCCCCTTCTTCCTTTCCACTCGTCTCCCCACCCCCTCTGTTTCCCCTATATCCCTTTTTCATGCACGCCAACAGAGAGTGAGGAAGAGGTCGAGGGAGTGAAGCAGAGGGTTGTGGTTCCTCATGGTGGTGCATGGAGCTCGCGTGGAGTGCCTCGTGGCTGTGGTTGCACCGGAGTTCACCAGAGTCGGTCGATGATCGCTGGAAGCATTTCTCAGGTACGCATCTCCACTCCTTGCAATAGAGAGCATGGAATCGAGAAAATGCTAGGATTGCATGAAGTCTAGGTAAATTTCCTTTCCTAGAATTTATTGTGATTTATTGAGGATTTATGGAGCATTTATGCTAGTGGTTGCGTTTTGGGTCGTTTTGACCCTTCTGCCATTGTGATTTTGTATCTTGATGCTTGGTGAATGGATTTTAGTTTTGTTTGTTGGGTTTTGGAGTAG
>JAMKQA010002972.1:0-17854 GCA_024699735.1 Posidonia australis
TTTTCCAAGTTTGTCCCAGAAAATGTTCCAACACAATGAGCACTAGCTGTTAACCAAATCTTATTCCTTATTTGAATGACAATCAATTTCACATGAACAAACCACCAAAACTGTGCTAGAGCAGGTAAATGTAAAAATATACCTATTATAGCACCATAGTGCATATTGGCATAAGGTTCCTCGCCTGTAAGGATTTCCCACATAACAATGCCGAAAGAAAATACATCAACCTGCCAACAATTGTTCAACAAAGATGATTAATTTAGTTCAAACCATAACATCAGTCATATACTACAATAAAATGTGAAAATCTCTTGGTGCTTCATTTTTAAACTTACAACTAGTGCTCCACGTTCAACATTCACTATATCAAATTACATGTATATATTTAGACAAACTAATTTCAAAAATAGCTAAGAAGTTGTGTTTTGGTTGTTTGTGAATCCAATTTTGACTCAACATTCTCTTATTGAAACTTTTAGTGCTATCGATGATATTCTCTAGCAACTTTTTTCGGTTGCGGTCCTAAACGTTGTAGTCTAGACTAATGATGCAAACGGATACGGTATATCCATAAAAAATCTATATCTATATCGTTTCTAGATGGATACGGATATCCATATTCACTTAAAAGCGGATATGGATATAGGTTTTTGAAATATAGATATGGATATGTATTTTGAATTTTCAATGGATATAAATAATTTACAGATATCTATATTAATATTATATATATATATATATATAGAGAGAGAGAGAGAGGAGATAAGATTTAGTTAAGGATATATCCTTATTTAAGGAATTTGAGGACATCTTTTATATCTCAATATCCTTACATGTTCTATCAAGTTTCAAACTCGTGAGAAATAAGTTCTAGCTACAAAAAATGTTGAACAATGTGGTGAGAATAAGAGAAGTAGATATGAACAAGTTATTACAGATGAAGTTGAACAATAGAAAATAGAGTTTGAAAATTACTTGAAAGAAAAAAATTTGCGATGGAAAGATATCAATGAAAAAAAGTTTAATGTCTTGGATTAATGGAAGGTAAATATAAGGTGATTTCCTTGAGGCAATGGTTAGAAATATTTTTTGAATCTCAGAATCCGCAATGGCATTTGAATTTACATTTAGTACTGGTGGTCAAGTTATTGATTCATTTAAGAGTAGATCGACTCCGTGGTAGAGGCTTTGATATGTGCACAAGATTGATTCAAAGCTTAAGTAATTGATGGATCAGATTGTTGTATGTCATTGCAGAATATTGATACAAACATCATGTCACCTATAGATGTTAGTTCTTCAAAAACATCAACAAGTAATCCTAAGAAGATACAAGCAATAGAACAAGTAGACTTTGACATGATAGAAGATGAATTCTAGTATTAACTTTTCATATAATATTTATATTTTAATTGTCATTTCATATAAATTTCTAATTATATAACTCAGTTTACTTTTTCCCTTTTCCTCTTTGTATCGAGTGAATACAGTGCCCGGATCATTCTCTATTTGTGCGGCAAACTGGTGATTTCCTTCTTTCTTGATATTATGGATCATGTTACACCACCTAAAGTGTATTTCTGTTTTATTGTTGCTATTATTTTGTGGATCATGTATTCGTGTAAAATCCTTTGTGGTTGTTTGCTATTATGGTATTATTTATGCATTATTAACGTTGTTATATATTATTATGGTTGTTTTTCTTGTTCTTTTTTAGAATCAATATTATGATTATATGAGTATCGATATTATGATAGTTTTTCTTGTTCGTTTTTAGAATCAATTTATTTTTTGCTTTTTATGGA
Organism: Posidonia australis; assembly: GCA_024699735.1. NCBI lineage: Eukaryota > Viridiplantae > Streptophyta > Magnoliopsida > Alismatales > Posidoniaceae > Posidonia > Posidonia australis. Next base: position 1,809 of record JAMKQA010002972.1, read on the forward strand.
AGGTTACATGTTGAGTTATCTAACAAGTATTTTGACATATAAATATATAGTAGGTTGATGTTATTTGGACTTTATCATTTATAGGATTTTATTGTCTTCAATTAACAAAATATATGGTAAAATATGATAGATTTTTCATTAATCCTTAATTCATTATACATCATTAAAGATCGAATATCAAGACTCAGATTTATAACTTCATCTCTTTTTGAAAAACAAAGTTCAATCTATCATTCTATCTTATTTATTTTTATTTTTAATACATGAAAATCTTATTGATGGTTTCATTAATTAAGGTACATATCGTCATATCTATTTTTATATCCAATTTAATCCATATCCAATCCTGTTTTATCCATATCCATTTTTTAAAGATATAGACATGGAATTTTCCTATTTGATATCTATATAAGTATCCATATCCACATTTCGAAAATAGATACAAACACCCATATCTATACCGTTATGGACTAACAACTACAACAAACATAGTATTAAATGTCCATTACATGTTAGACTTTAATCAACAAAAATAGAAAACATGTTGAATATCAATAGAAATGTCAATGGAAATATAATAAATTTACGAAAATTCATGAAAATAGTCAAAAAATATTGAATTTTGATATGAAACTCTAAGACTATTTAGATAAACTATTCTAAACATGTATCACATTAAAATACGTTATATAAACTTAATACAAATATCTTAAAGCATAAATAGTACCTAAAATACTTAATAAATGTATAAATCATACTTAAAAATATTCAATATTTGTTTAAATCAAATAATTCTCACAATATTTAATATGAAAAGAAAGTAAAGTTAAGAACATACTTAAGTGTTGGAAATGTTGAGTCTAATTGAATGTTACCACTTCGCAAAGTCCACAAGAGTCTTACAACCCGATCTATCCCAGATGATGCCACTTCGCAGAGTCCAAGAGAGTCTCACTACCCGATAAGCGAGCCCTAAGGAAAAAAAAGGTCTGAGGGCACAAACACCCCTGTCTTAAAAAGGTATACAATTATATGAGTGTACTGATTTTACTAATTTTATAGATTTTATAGAATTTTTAGATTAAATCTATGTATTATTAGGTTAGATTTATGTAATATCAAATTATTAACATTAAAACACAAAAAAAATGAAAAACCTAAGACCTATGCATTATTAGGTTAAATCCATGTAAAATATAGAAACGTTGGTACTTCATGCGTGTCGACCCTTATAATAGGCATGTCAACGACTCAATGTCAAATTTACACAAAGTCGACTGACAAAGATGACTCATGTTGACATCCTTGACATACGGTACTTCACGACATACCTATACATATCGTGTCACCCAACTCTCATTTCGACACGTGTTGGTGATATTTCATCGACACGTGTCAATATTTAATTTTACGACAGCAAGGACCCACAACTGCAACAACTGAAAATGGTCTGGGCCGTAACCATGGGATCAAATGTCTACACGTGTTTTATTTTCAATTTACCGACATGACTCCGACACGATATCGACATAAAAGTTTTCTGAACAAATGTAAATTTTTTTTACCGTGTTTCCACCGACACGATACCGACATACCGACATTTTCTCAACACGTGTCTTTTTTTAAATTTATCGAAGTCCGACGTAAAATCGACATTTAGAATCATGGCCATAACAGAAAACCTCTCTATTCTCTGGATAATAGGGTTTCCATTGTACATAAAAGAAGACAGTCCTATCATTGTTAATTCATGGATGATAAGGTTTCCATTGTACATAAAGGAAAAATTATTCTATTTGTGAAGCTCTTGTTTACATGATAAGAATTATTTTGCATGCATTTTCAGGCTACTAGAATGTGCAATTATCTCCTTTCCATCCTTTTGAGTTTTTTTTAAATCTTTTTAGATAAATTCCAAACATTTCACAAAGATCCTGCATTTGCATATTGAATAGTTGCACACAATGTGATAAAGAATGTCATTTATCCTCTCCTTTTCCACACTCTCAAGCCAAGACGGGAGTCACGGGATTGAAGATACCTATGTCACTCTCAAGCCTGACGGTCTCAAACCTATCGAGCTGTAAGTGGGGGCAGTCCAACTCATTCTGCTGGATACAGATTGAAAGTCAGCTCCCACTTACAAGAGCAAAGTGCAATTCTAGAAGGTAACAGACTATTCTAATAGAGCTGCAAGTCATGTTACTTCCATTGATGATTATTCTAGTTAAGTCTTGAATTTATCTATCAGAAGATAGAACTTAAGTTTTGGATGTACAAAAATTTACATAAAGAAATGAGAAGGCAATTTTTCATTGGCTTCAAATTCTTCATGTGGATAATGCATTTGAATATGAAATATAATCTTTCAAATATCTGTAAATTGTAATGGCATAGTCCACCAAACTACTTCTTACACTTCGATAGGATGGAGTGCCAAAAAGAAAGAATCTTCATCTCCATATGTAGCTTGCACCTTGATATTTCAACTGGAATGTTCCCAACTCTTATTAGGATTTGAGAGGATGTTATTCTAACTACAAATATATATCGTTTATTTGTCTAGAGAGATTCTCTTTTCTTGCCTCTACAAGGATAAGCCTTTGTTTCCTATTTTTTCCTTGTATTTTTTATTGTATCTACTTTGTATATGTGGTGGGACTGGACGATGACAAGTTATCTCCTTGCTCCATCATGTGTCCTTTCCATATACTTGTGTACTCGAAAGGCATATCAATCCTCTGCCTCTGCAGGTATATACTAGGTGAATCATGTAAGTGAGCATCTGCCCTGCCTACTCCCAAATTATTGCCTGCTAAATGGGAACCATACAAGCCATCACTATAACCTCTATAAATCAAGTTCAAAAGCCTGTGATCCACTATAAAAAAAAGGGGTCGTTGTCAACTACAAATTGATTAATGTTGTCATGACAATAAAGGTACATTCTTAGTCCCATCACTCTGCCTTCTGACCTAGACAAGCTTAATGTTTTCAAGTTCTCACCCTATATGTGGTTCTGTGTTTTGAAAAACTCAGACTCGTCTTCCCATCAAGTTACCTTGTCCCTTTGATCTGTCTCACTCAGTAGGACTTATCAAGGAACAATAGCTCAAGTGCTCAACATTCTTGGAAGCATGACATGAATGAGGACATGGTTTCCCTTATTTGCTAAAGGCATTTGTGAGTTAAATGTTGACAACGATACATAAGATTCTCTCATATGTTAAAGGAAGTTAGCCCCTCTTTGGATTGAGGATAAAAAAAAATGAAGGATAACCAACTCCAAGACAAGGTTAACCTACTAACCTTGAAAATTGTTTGGCTTCACAACAAATTGTGGCTAAGAATGAATAATCTTGAAAAAATCCATAACATATTAACATGATAAAACTGCCCATTTTATGATTTTAATACAATATATCATATTAAACCAATAAATATTATATGACTATCTACAGTAAATTATTGATCCTTGCACTTTGTCTAATTGGTTTTATTTTCCGTTTTTGTTTATTCATACACAAGATCATGGTAGCACAAGTATGGAATTACACTTTTTCCTCGAGAAAGCTGGACCTATGACTGTGTGCATGTAGCAAAGTAGGTGGAAAATCATTGAAACAGAATGACTGCCACACTTTTTTCAACTATGATTGTCATTGAAGTGGAACTTTGGCAGCCTTCAATCCAACAACATACTAATGGGAATTATGAACAAATCCAAAGAACCCCTATTCTCACTCTTAGAAGAAAATAAAAGAGGATATCTCTACCATTATTGGTGTGCTTGGTAGATGATGCAAGACAAATGTAGGTTTTCACATGATCAACAAAGAAGAAGCAAACATCTTAAAAAATAGAGAGGGAGTCAAGAAGAAAGGGGGTCATGCTTATCTAAAGCGCGTTCTTTGGAAAATACATGTATACCTAGAAGGCTAGATGAAGAATGAAAGAATTAATTCCCCTAAAAAATTTCTTCTTCAATCATGAATAAGAAGATGCAGATCACATTCTAACCTCTCCCAACTTGAGAGAAGGGGCAGATGATATCATGCATTGTTTTCCATAAATATTGCAAGAGTAATTAAAGAGGGTAAATTGGGATTAACTAGAGGATAGGATTTACTCCAGCCCTCCCTTGGAATAAAACTGTTGGGGACTCGTCAATTTAGGGATAACTGATCACGTTTAACCCCTAACAAAAACAATCGTTCCTATTTTATCATTGCTTAACCTAACTTATCGCCAATCTAAACGGGGGCTTAGCAGTTAATATGCATTTGATAAAAGAGTATTCTAATTCTCTTATAAAATGCAAATTTAACTCACAAGTGTTTTTAATAAAAGAATCTCATGTATCCTCATCAGTGCAGGTGTTCCTGAAGTAATTGCTTACAAAACTAGGGAAAAAGCTCGCTGCAACTTCCCAAGTTTTATCCATTTCATCCACATCACGTTCAAATGCCGTCTGATGTTGTAATGAGATACCTTTTGCTGTTATTTGTTTTTCTACTTTACATTAGTACATCATGTTTATGTTTAATGACGTGTAATATTTGTATGTCCTACTAACCAAAGACATGTAACTTGTCCAGAAGGTGTTGGTAAGCAAATAAAGCCAACCAAGCCCACCAGGTTTACAAGAAGATGTAACCGACTGCTACTTTGCATGTTATTATGAGCTAAGATCCCTTCTTTCTTGCATATAGGAATATTTGTTTATCTGTTTTTTAATAATATTTGTTTATCCTTATTGTCCAGTAATCCAAGGTCAAGTCTTGACTGTTGAATTTCTTCTCTTCTTCTTTTTTGTCCTTATCATGTTATCTTTGTCATGCCTCACCTTGGGAAATAAAAAAAGTTATTTATTAGATGCAATAACAATGTTCACAAGGCAACTTGACCCACTGCAAGATTTCTGTGAATATTTTGAGTTAAATATCCTTCTTCCTTGAAGGTAGGATTACTGAGATAATCTTGTCTATGTTATGCCATGCCTTGGAAGGTAAAATCATTATTATTTAAAGTGCAGTACTGGGAAAAAATGATAGACCAAAAAAGGTGTCCCATCTAGCAAGTGCACCTTGCCTTTTGTCTGATCCTCCAACAGCTCATCGAAAAGGGGAAATTTTTTATTCCATTCAGACTTTACTGATGGAATGAACAATGATTGATAAACGAATAATAAGAATTAATAGGCGTAAGTCAACACGTGTCGGTGTATCAGATTCTGAGTTGAACGATACAATTTACAAGTATAAATCAAAAAATACCATATGTCAGAGTCAAACATCGACTTGTGTCGGAGCATGTCGGAGTGTCGGTCGACTCCATGTAATTTATACACCGAGTTCGAACAATGTCAACATGCCCATTAAAATTGCTAACACACACCAGAATTGCTTTCCTTTTCATTTACTTCTTTCTTTCATGAATTACTAACTTCCTTGCATCTCCTCTGTTGCTTTGCAAGCAACCCAGTAGCTTGCTGCAAACATGACTAGCCTTCTTTCTTTAATAATACTATAAAATCTATAAAATTAGTAAAATTAATATACTCATATATATACTATTTCGAGAGAGGGGATACGCCTACGCCCCCTAGACACCCCCCCAAGGGCTCGCTAACTGGGCAACAAAACCTCCGTCGACTCTGTGAAGTGACAACATCTAGACCGCACATCTCCAATACTCAAGTATTCTTTCGACTCTACTTTCTCTCTATATTAAATGTTATAAGAATTATTCATTTTAAACATATACTAAATATTTTTAAGTGTGATTTATATATTTATTAAGCATTTTTTAGGTACCATTTATACTTCAAAATATTTATATTAAATTTATGTAGGGTATTTTAATGTGATATATGTTTAAAAAGTGAATCTTAGTAACCTTAGACATAGATTATTGTTTACTTTAGATTATCCTAGAGTTTCAAATCAAAATTTGAAGTTTTTTTATCATTTTCGTAGACTTCCTAAAATTTACTGCGTTTCTACCAACATTTCTAACACGTTTCTTATTTTTGCCAAACCAAAGTCTAACTCAAAACTGACATTTAACACTATGTTTGTAGCACACAAGGAAAACAATAACGATCTACAACAAAGATCTTTTCAAGCATGTAAAGTTTAAAAACATATCAATCTATTTAGGATCTATCAGCGGTGAATCTGCCGTTAATCAGTGGTGAAGGAAAATAATGAATTAAGGATATCAATCTATTTCAATGTCCGCTTTGTCTCAATCAATGCTTACAAAATTAGAAAGCTACCTTTTCAGAAACCCTGGTGCTGCTGCCATTTAATAATTCAGGAGCCATCCACGGTAAGGTTCCTCTCACACCACCAGAGACCAAGGTATTCCGCTTAATCTTTGACAAGCCAAAATCACCTACCTGGGCATGAAAGTCATTATGTTATCAGAAACGGTAAATTTCAGCACTAACTGGCGTAACATGGTAATGCTCAAGGATGTAAATTTATTCCCATCTTTCAAACTGTTGACAACAACCGAAAACAAAACTAGACAATTCAGTATTTTGTGAGTAAGAGAATGCAAAAGGCAGTTTGTCAACTTTGGATGATAAACCAACATAATTGCAAGGTTTTAGTTAAAAGTATGCTTGTAAGTTAGCATAGTAAAATTGAAAAGAATCAAAATACATGTACAAACTGCAAACAAGTGAAATGGAAAAAGGAGAGACAAGTTGAGGGAGAAGCAAACTTCCACAGGTGCTTTGCAACCAATCTTGAGAAACTTTAGCGATGATCACCCCTTGAACTTTTAATGCGATAATAATATTATGATAAGTGGTAGGTAGTTATAGAAAGACGAATTGCAATCAAACATGAGAACTCAAATACCTTCTTAATGCCTCCTTATAACACAAGAAGAAGGGGCATGCTGAAACCAGTAACAAACCCACCAATTTGTGTAAGTTTCTCTACGAGTCTCTATCTATATACAAACTAGGTTAATGCATAGAGCAAACCATACCATATCAATAGGAAAAAAAATTAAAGCACAGATCGGATGCTGAAGAGCAAGGATGGTTGTTATCAGCAATGACAACGATGACAGCAGGTTGGCATGCAAACAACAATAGTATAAGAACTGGTACGATGGACTTCTCAATAAAGGTGTGAATATAATATTTTATACGTTTTTGGGTGCAACAATGGAAATGAAAGGCACATCTATCCCTGCTTTTTTATACTGTTGTAGGACAAATTCATTAGAAGGTAAAGACAAATTTTTAAGTATTTCCCTCTCTAGGTGACAGTTTATAGGCTCTGGGACCAAGATGAGAAAACAAAAAAGGCCGATGCATCCCTGTTTTCCATATAGTATTCTCAGATAAACACATTACAAATTGCTTTTACAAAGTTAAAATCATGCAATAGCTCTTAAACATTCCATCTATTGTTCTCTAGGACAAGGTTCAAAATGTCGACATGTGTCGACATTTCTAATATATAGACACAATTTTTGTTGGTATTTCCAGAAATACCAAATGTCAAACCCCCATGTCGGTTGAGTCAACTTGCGTCGACCGAGTTGGTTGACACAAGGTATTTTTTATATTGAGAATGACCTATGTCAACCGACACAACTTGTTTATAAGCCGACATGGTTGACAAGTGTTCCTACTGCTGGTTGTTGCTTCTCCTCCTCCATGCTGCTGATTGATCCTCCTCCTCTTTGTTGTTGACTTGTTGCTGCTTATTCACCCTTAGTATTGAGAATAGTATACAAATCCATATACGCATATAATCGTAAATTGTTTCAATTGGCAACATCTTCAACACTTGGGTGTTCTTTAGAGTGATCCTTAATTAAACTCCACATCTTCAACACTTAGATGTTCTCTCATTTCTACTTTCTCTCCATATTAAAAGTTGTACGAACTCTTCATCGTAAACATATACTAAGTATTTTTAAGTATGATTTATACATTTATTAAGTATTTTTAGATATTATTTATACTTTAGGATATTTGTATTAAGTTTAGGTCCATGTTTTAAAAAAAAACTAGAAACAAACACGACACAGATTATATCTCAACGTGTGTAAATGCTACACAGGGTTTAAATGGGGCTTTAAGATATATATATATATATATATAAACATGTGGCATACATAAAACCAACGGCATTCATCAACTTACCTAAATTTATGCAATTAATATTCAATCAAAAGTAATTTAATTCAAACAAATAACCTGAATAATGAGTGACAAAGTAAAAAAGAAAGAGTAGGAAAAGGAAAAATGATTGTTTACATGGGTGACACAGGAAAAAATGATTGTATATCATAACAAAAATGGCCATGTAAATGGGTGACATAGTAAAAAACAACCATGTAGACCTCATCCGTGTTACAACCCATGTAGCCCTTAAACGACATGGGCAACGTCCACACACATGTAAACGCCATTTCAATAGCCGTGTCGACCATTTTTTGGAACTAATGTTTATGTAGTGTATTTTAATGTGATACATGTTTAGAAAGTGGATCTAAGTTGCCTTAGATATAGATTATTATTTACTTTAACTTATCCGAGAATTTCAAATAGAAATTCGAAGTTTTTTTGACTATTTTCATAGACTTCCATAAATTTACCCCATTTCCATCAACATTTCCACCAATGTACGATACATTTTCTATTTTTGTTGGAAAACCTATATTTAAAACCATGCTCCAGGCTAATTCACAATAAACCCACTAGGATTTCATGTATAAGCTATTACTTAGTTATTCTAGTTGAATCAGGTAAGAACATAGTGATGCCTTACACCTTTCTTTTTCCACATGCTTGTCAACTATTATAAATACCTTGGCCAGAAAAACAACTGCTGATAGAATAAGCGCTGTTATTTCTATAACAATAAATGGGCAATTTGTCATGGAAGATAAAAAATTCACTACAAACTACTTTTTGAGTCACATATGCCAGATGTATGGTAGGTATTACTATTAAAACTCCACCTAGATTATTGTTAGGTTTAAAAAAAATTCAGGATTGACAGTCAACACCCATGGTTCAGGACTAATGATTAGAACTACTGCAAACAAATATTTTATAGGGAAATGAAAAGACTAAAAATCACCTTACAAATGGGCCGCTGAGGATCTTTGAGGTTTACAAGTAAGTTATCACATTTCAAATCGAAGTGTACAATATTCTTAGAATGTAAATATTCCATTCCAAAGGCTGCATCCATTGCAATGATGAGGCACTTACGAAAATCAAGGTATCTGCCAGTTTTTTTCAAGAATATGTTAATAAGAGAAACAAGAAAAGCCAGAGGAAAATCACAAATACAAAAGCTACAGAAGACATTACTTATCCTTCCGCAGCAAAACATGTCTAAGAGATCCATTGACCATGTATTCTGTTACAGTAGCTAATGCTGCCCCAGGTCCATCATCAACAACACCATAAAATGCCACAACATTTGGATGGTGAAGCTTGGAAAGGATGCCAGCTTCCCTCCAGAACTCCACAGTCTGATAAGAAAAAAATGATGGTCATACAATATATTGAAATAAAATATAAGAGACATCCTAACTAGTTTTCAACAACAAGATAAGTCCATAATGAGTTTCTTTGCTAAGAAATATGATATTTAGCCGTTCTATTCTCTTATGGAGAATATGAAGCATTAGTGGCCTTTAACTGCCTGATTCACATAGAACAATCATAAAATATTAGGCATAAGAGCAATCTTAATAACCACAATAAGCTCAAGGAACTGACCAGTCTCTCTTGCTCAGAAGAGCGCCCAGCAAAGCAACTCTTCTTTATCCGCTTTATTGCCACATCACTGCCTCTCCATTTCCCATGATAGACGGTTCCAAATGTCCCAGATCCCAGCTCCTTCTGTTCTTCAAGGTCCTCATTTTTTATCATCTGTTTGTATTAAAAAACAGGTGAGCTAACAAATAGATTGAGCTGTCATGAATCATTGCCCTCGCGTATAAAATCAACACCTTGATAAGGTTAATTTGAAATATATACAACTAGTCGTTTTAAACAGTTCTTGTATAAGGAATTGGATCCTTCTTGACAATAAATAATATTCACAAACCAAGTCAGATGCTTAGCTATTGCCAATACAGTAATAAGAGTACTAATATATTGTAACAAAGCAAGTTATAGGCTAAAAAGATTTTATCATAGAGCAATATATTACTCGAAAAAGGAGACAAAGCTCAAATATATCTATCAACATTATGCATGCAAATCCAGTTATAGGGACCTCTCACAAATGCTTAACACAAGTATGATGAGAACTGTTGATTTTTTTGAAAAACATACATTTGTGCTTCCTGACAAAACCTATTCCACCATTGGACTAACTCAACTTATCTAGGACTGAAACTTTGTGTAACCAATCCAAAAAGAAAAGTAAGATTCTTTCAATAAAAAAATAATTTGTAGATGCACTTAAAATAATTGCCCCAGCATTGTAGTCTCTGTTGCATATAAAGCCCTTGATTTACATGATAATTTTCTTTTTCTACTCAATAGTTGGCTATCAACTTAGGATCAATTATAAAATAAAGCAGCAATACCAAAGAAACAGGCTGGAGCAAATAAGACAATGCAAAAGCAGCAATCTTCTCTTTCAAAACCTAGATATATTAACAACCAAATTAAGTATTCTAATAAAATCATGTTATACCAGCATGAAGTAGAGAGTTTAGGCTTTGGAGAAATACCTGTAAGTTACTAAGATCTAAATCATCGATGGAAGTGTCACTAAATGGACCATCATATCCAGTTCCCATATTACCTACCTAAAAGCATGAGTAGTTACAAAAACTTGTTAGGAAATGACTAAAATCAAGAAAACACACTTGAAATTATAAAATTACCTCATACTCTGAGTCAGGTAATTTTGGATCCTCCCCTACATTCAGGAACTGATTGTCAGCCTGTACACCTTCATTGCCCCTGTCATGAGAAGGTAAATGCTCTTGTTGAGGAGCAACAACATCACGATTCACAGGAGATATTTCTTTTTGCATTTCCCCAACAAAACCAATTTCTGAATCTCCACAAGCCATTTCAAATCCTCCACTCTTCAAAGGTGTAAAAGCATAATTTCTTGAAGTCCCTTCTTCAACCCTCATATGCGGTGAAGAATAGCCAATGTGGTCCTGATCCATAAGAGAAACATCTTTGCGATCAAACTCAGCATCTTGGGCCAAATTTCTAAAAAAAGACCATCTTTTAGGTTCAGGATTGTGCACATTCAAGCTCAAAACAGCATCATCATTGCGCAGAGCACTTGATGAATCTTCCTCAATTTTGGCTCTAAAGAAGATATCAGAGAGAAGATTGGGCGGAAAGCGATCATTGATATCAATAAGAATATCACTCCTGGGTGCCATAGAATCAAATTCAGAAGGCGCTGCTTGAGATACATCTACAGCGTTCCCAGGGTGAGCAAAAGATGGAGCATTTTCCAATGCAGAAGAAGTATCATTCTGTTGTTTGATGGTTGCTCCTTGAAATTCTTTGGGTTCAGCTGAAACTGAATCATTGGCTGAGGGCTGCTTCAAATGGCCATCAATTTTTCCCTTTCCAGATCCTGATGAATGACCTTTAGTATGTATGCTTGCATCAATGTCACATTGAAGAGCATCCTCATCAATGGACTTTCTATCACCAAAGTTAACAAGTTTAGCACCGTGTACATCTGATTTCTGTACCTTCAGCCTCATCTTAGAACCCTGTTCATCAGTTCGAATTTCATTTTGATGTTTTGTGTCCACCTTCAGATTAGCTGTGCCTACCAGTGGATTATGCCTACCCCAACTGGTTGAGGATTCGGTAGCAGCCAATGCATGGTGGCCTTCAAAGTTCGCAGGATCCCGATCCTCAAGGTTTGAGACAGGATCATGACGATTTACATGGGTCGGGAGTTTAGGAAGCTCTTTATGTTTTTCAAATTGTGACTGTTCATCTTTAACTGTTGAAGCATTAGGATATGATTGGTTTGAAGATGAAGAAGGATTCTCAGCCTGAGAAAACAGCTTTGCTTCCTGAAATGGATCGGCAGATTCAGAGACAGAATCCTGGGGTGGAACTTCTGGTTGTAACTGGGGTACTATAAACTGAGAAACAAGAGAATCATCAGATTTGGAGAGACGGTTCCTTAACTCAGACAGTTCACGAGGGATTCGCTCAGAATGAAATACTCGATAGGGCCGTGAAGGTAGATCATTACTGCTGTAATCAGTCATACCAGTCTCATTTAACCCATGAACAAATGTTCCACTGGATGTATAAGAATTATCATCATCATTTGTTTCATATGTCACGTCAGGATTCCGAGAACCTGGTAGAGGGTCTTGTGCAATATGCAAATGTTGTCCACTGTCAGCTTGCAAATAGTTTGGGATAGATCCATCATGTTGATGTGTTCTTGCAAAAAAATCATTATCCGAAGTTTGGACCTGTTCACCTGCATTCCTCTGTTTGACATAATCATCAGGTTTTGAAACCACCTCCTTAACAGGAACTTGGGGAACATGTGTTCCTAAACCACCATACAATCCTCCAGTCACACCTTGCTGGAACAATGATGTATTAATGCTTGTGGCTGGGATAGATGATCCAATAGAACATCCATACTGTGATCTATAATCATATGACAGTGGAAGTGAAATCCTGCTATCCATATTGTGAAAAATATCCTGAGGATAGCCAGCTGAGACAAAGTAACCATCATCTTGGCCCTGATAAGAACGTATACTGTGCTCAGGATTGGGCAAGTTTGCATGCACCGATGTAGAAGGCTGAGTTGCAGGGGGAGTGGACCAGCCCATCTGAGGTGCAGCATTCTCTGAGGCTGAATTCATTTCTGTTCTTTTCATCATCAATTGGTCACCTTCAGTGTCAAAATTCAGCAATCGGTCCAAATCAATTCCAGATGTGCTTGCTAAACCATGGCAACTAGTGTCCATTCCAGATCCCGATCCAGGTCCTATGCCATTTATAGCAATCATGTACTGAACTTCAGAATTGGCCTCTACACTGCCTAAAACAAATTGCATATCGTTGATATCCCCCGACGAGAAAAGAAACATCCTAAGTTTCTGTGATCCATCACCACCTTCAAGGACACTACATTCCTCCATCATATTCTGCAGATCTTCGTCACAGGATACTGAAACCAGTGCATCCAAATCCTCACCAGGAAGCTGGTATTTAATTGTATGAGGCTGGTTATAAATTTTAAGGGTTTTCTGCATAAGCTCCTGCCAAGAAATTCCCTTACAAATTCGAATAATGCGCGTATCGCCTCCTACATATCTAAGTTTTCCATCACTTGGTCTAGGTAAGATTTTACCACCAAAACTGCAGAGGAACCTTATTCTAGCTGACGAATTATCAGAAGAGACTGAAGAAGTGTGCCCAGAAGTGGTTCCTCTATTGCTTCCATCACGTATTGAGTCCTGTGGGACTTCCCTTGTAGACTCATAATGATCTTTCCTTTCGGCTTCAGAAAAGCTTTTCTTCTCTAACTCCTTAACGCAGCCTTTTTCTCCAGTTGTAAGTGATGAAACTTCGGCAAGAACTCTTTCAGATTCTGTGCCAGAAACTCCTAAGGCACCTTTCAGATCAATGTAACGAGTGGCAGTATTTGTGTCTCCGGATAAGTTCTGGGCAGAGGTTTTCCGAGTATTTGCTCGTTCCCGCATAAACTCAAGAGCAAACTCCTCTCCCGTCTGGATGGAAAAATTGGTCGGTCTAGCAGTAGAGATGCTAGATGCATTACCCTCCAAAGGGCTGATAAAATTACTATTTGCAGAACTGGAAGGCTCCTGCACAAATGCAGGCATAACCCCTTCATTTCTGCTCTCCATTGCATCACACTGCAGCCATTCATCGTTTCTTGACAGTTCCATCAGCACAGATTAACTTCTTTCTCTTTGGATCCATCACTCAAATCTGGCACTTGAAACAACAAATATGGATCACAAATTCTATACACCAACAGCGAATTCCAATAAGGTACAAAAAATTGATTTTCACTCACAAGATCCACCAGTTCCTGATTTGAAGGATAAAATAGAAGTACCTATCCAAGACTACGGCAAGAATCAGACTAAGTCAGCAACATGCACATAGCAACTCATCAGTTATACTAGTATACATCACAAAACAGAAAGGAAAGAAAAACCCAAATCAGCGGTGTTACACAAACACATGAGATTCACATCAAGAACAAATCTTGATAGCAACAGTCTCTTAGAACAGCACAACAAGAACAACAAGCCCAGCAACAAAAGCACAATTTTACAAGGTTTGGACATCTGGCTTTCGATTTGACACATGAAAACCACAAAAAAGACCCTCCACAAGAAGAACAGCAATAAGTGCAACATGCCCAGCCAAAAAGACCACAAGTTTGCAAGGTTTGGACATCTCGGTCTTTCGATTTGACACACGAAAAACCACATAAACACCCAAAAAATAGGAAGAACAGCGACGGCAACAACAAGCTTGGCCAAAAAACCACAAATTAAAGGGTTTTGGCATCGTGGTCTTTCGATTTGACACATGAAACCCGCCAAAACACCTCCTTCCGAAAAAAGGAACAACACAAGGACCAAAGAAAGCAGAGAAACCCTAGAAACAGTACCTTCCCGAAGTGGGGCAGCTGAAACTTGACGAAGGCAGACACAGCAGTGAACACAAAGAAGCAATCTACTCCCTAGTTCTCAACTTTCCTCCTCTTTCACGTTTTAGGGTGGGGGGAAATAGGAGAAGGCAATCATGCGGTGGGTGGGATAATGGATCCGAAGGATCTGATTATCCAAGAACCGAATCTTCACTCATTTGACAATCCAGTCCAATCCAATCCAATCCAATCCATACCCACCGACATTAAACAGATCAAACACCTTCCCTTGCTCTCCCTCCCTGTTTCTCTCTCTTGTGGAGCCAATGGAGATTGCTTTTGGACAACAAGGGACTGGAAAGCGGAGATTTTTTAGATTTTGCACTTGGGATTTTTATTTTATTTTATTTTTTACGCTTTGTTAACTTATTAGTCAAAACATGGGTAGTTGAGCTCAAGCTTCAACCAACCTTTAGTAGTTATTTACTGTAATACCACTGTTTCTAGCCAGCACATTTCTTTTGAAAAATATGGGAGAACACGTGCATCAACCGAGGGCACGTTGGGGGTAGGAGAAGCCCCTTGTCAACCTTTTAGACCTAGAAATGGAACAAGAAGAATAAACAGGGAGTAGTGTTAGTATTTTGATAACACTGTTGTTAAGTTTGGAAGTGGTTTTGAATGAATGTATATAATAAGATATTTTGGTTTGAATAAAAAGTGAAATAAGTAACAAAATAAGTGTTCATATATATATATTAATAATAATTAATATGATTATTAAGATATATATTTAATTTAAAATATATATACATCATATTATATATATATATATATATTAATTTTTAAATAAAAAATAAACACACAATATGCATAAATGCATCAGAATAACTTAATAGAATAATTTTATTCCACCCTTCTTAAGGAATAACTATTCTAGAATAAGTAAATCAGAATAAGAATTATTATTTTACTTTTATTCTGACTTTTAACTTACCAAGTAGAATTGTAATTCCAATTCTGAGTTTGTTCCTAGCTTTATCTAGGTTCCAAACAGGGACTTAACTCATGAAATAAACCTAAGATAAGAATTAGTATTCCATTTAGTTATATAAAAATCGAAATAAACTTAATATAATAATTTCTATTTTGATTTACTTATTTTAGAATTATTATTCTACAAAAGGAGTGGAATAAAATTATTCTGATACCCGTATGTCTACAGTATGCTTATCTTTTATATAAAAATAATATATATTTGTAGACACTTCAATTTTCTGATTTTACATGATGGAGATGTGGTGGCTGAACTCTAATCCTCATTAGGCCCATTTAATTCATGGAAGTTCACTTGAGGCCCACTTAAGCCCACTTGGGCCCACAATACCTATTTAGGCC